>JACATO010002150.1:572500-707194 GCA_018389105.1 Nautilus pompilius | reverse complement strand
TAGTTTCCGTTAAGTGGACACTGGTACAATAAACAACGAAAGACTTACTACCAAAAGAACAGTTTCCTTTCCTGTAATAACTTACCCATATCCAGAGCCTTTGAGGGCCGAGGCGAGCTCCAGGGGGGGGGGGTATACTTGAGGAGTGCGAACCCCTCCTCTCCATGTAGTATCATAATATGTCATTGTCGTTTTCGGGGCTAGGGCTCCGAGGTAATTGGGCTACCCTCCCTCGTTCTCGGCGGTCCTACCCGTATCAATCATTTCAAAGGGATTTTACTTCCGATGCTGTCGCGAACAAGTATGGGCGACTTCGCCCCTCTCCTGTTACTGCGCAACACATCGGCGTGAGATAGCTCTTCTGTCGACAAAACCGCAAACAGCCTTGTCCGCGTCACAGCTGTGCAAATTGCTGCGAAGCTTTTGGCTGTGGGCGGCGCGCTGACACGAATTCTGACGTCCCTTATGTATTTTTTTCTCTCTCTCACCGTGGTTTTAAGAGGCCCCAGGAGCACATATAGAGTAGTATTTTTGTTAATATCCCATAAGAAACTTGGCCGTTTGTGATTCGTGACTTGAGAATTAAGACCGTTGTGCGGAGGGTGTCGACGTCGTGCGAGCCGAAACTTCGTGAAGCTGCTGCCCTCGAACCTACAGATGCAACAAGGTCCGAGCGGAGCGAGGAAGATGGTGGGAGGGGGACACGCGGAATGACGGAAACCCTTTGTGAAACAAAACAATGTAATTTAATTCGGACGTTTTTCCATCTTTTTTTTTCACATTAAAAAAGCGTTTGTTTGTTTGTTGTTGTTGTTTTACCTCTTGGTTTTGGTAAGCCGTGACGGCCATGAACGACGTTTGGGGAAAGCTGGCCAGGAACTCGTTTCCTCTCTTCGCCGGTCGTTTGTGGAAATCCTCGTTTACTTCCACGATGCGTACGCGTGGTAAGAATCTCTGCATCGAGATCAGCGACACCTGAAAGACAACGAGAAAGAAACAATAAGGGTCGATTTTTTTATCTTCTTTCAGACTCCACCCACCCCCCTCTCCCTTCCCTTCCCTTCCCTTCCCTGTCCAAACATCAGGGTCTTCGGGACACACACGCCTCACAGCAGCAGGGAGCTAGAAGGGACCATCGGGGGGGGATCACTCGAGCTTCGGAATCCGCCTTCTAATTTTCGTCTAATGATTCGTATTCATACAAGGCGCGCGGTTACGTTCTACTGATGAAGACCCAGAGTCGCAGATGGCGCTTTTTAATTTGCATCTATCCACACGCGCAAATAAAGATTAATCCACGAATGGCAGATGTTTTAAAACGAATATATTGTATATAAGGTAATCCTGACCTTTTCCGGAATAGTCTCCATAGAACATCTGGAAAATAGCCAGGACTTTGGAAAAAATGTTTAGGTTTTGAATTCTAACATCATTCGTAATTGTATTAATGTTACAGGTAAGGCACACGACAAACCCTGGCCGTTATCCTGTGCAATACTAACACGATACTTAACAACACTGTATGAAACAAAAGCTTTGTTGTTGTTGACCTTTTTTTCCCTTCCTTTCTGTTCCATTGTGTCCATTTTATACTCACCTGGAACTTTTTAGGCGTATCGCTGTTCGTAAGTTTGACTTTCTCAAAGGAAATCACCTGACTCATGATGTAGCTTCCAATCATGGGCGACTCCGGATGTTCGTACATCTGATTAGGAATCATGGAATCGCCAGTTCCCGCGACCATCCATTTCGAACTAGGAAGAAAACAGCGTCGGGTAGCAACCAGACAACATTTCATGCCACTAAACACGTAACTAAAAACAGAAGATGGCGTTGCTAGATACGGATACTGTAGTCAGTGAAAACAAGCAGGAAGTTTTATGGCACCTCAGAATAAATACATTGATATCTATTGTTTAAAAAACTTGCATAGTTTTTTTGTTTAAGGTGATCTTTCTGAAGAAGTATATAGTCATGAGTGTTTCTCAGTTCAGATACCATGTTGATGAAATTATTCCCAAACCGGGACGGAACTTTTGTAAACTGAGACCAGTACAATTTGTAAGACAGAATCTCGTGATAAATGGCATTAACCCTTAACAAAAATCTAATAAGTCGCGAACGTTTTATTAAAAAAACAACAATAACAAAGTCTCAAAGAAGATCACTACTACTAACTTTCAATTTATAAAGTTATTTGTACTGGCTTACACGATATTGCTGGTTGACACGTGATTGTGTATTGAATTATGGGTGCTCGGTAAATTGATCTCGGGCACATGCTAACTTAGATGCGCATCAGTATAGTACTTGTATCTTTTGAATTAGAAAACTACTGAAGATGTCGTCCGAATAAAGCCGGGGCCTGGACACGATGGCGGCTATGCTATTTCGTCCAGGTTTCAGTTGAACGTCGGTAGTTGTTGGTCACCATAAGATTAGAATCGTTGATGTTGCTGAAGGAGGGAAACGAGGCAAACGGACAGCGCCGTGAGCAACGATAGATGGCTGCTCGGATAGCTACCTGGCTGGGTAACGTTCATGTTTACTACTTACCTGTGGTACACGTAGCGGTATTTGTTTTTGTCGACAGGAATGAAGTCCATGTAGATCTGATAGCTACTGCTCGGGTCCAGACCAAGGACCCTGACGCGCAAGGCTGGGAACATTCTCCTGGAATAGCGAGGAGACATTAATTAAACGTTATCCGGAACATGTGGGGAAGATAGCAGGTGTTCCTGCGTGTTCAAGAACACCAACTTCAAAGTTCGGGGTGGAAGCTAGCGTTCCTCATGCACGGAAATCAAGACGTTTTTTTAGAGTGTTACGTTAGATATGAAAGATACTGAGACGGGGAAATGGGAGGCTTAATTCAGGCGTTTACACGATTTCATGGGATCGGGGATGTATCAGCTAAGGCTAAAATGTTTATAACTCTATAGATCTGTAAGCATTTGGATTTAATACGATATGCCACGCGCGTGTGGACTCCGTTATTAACCCTCTTGAGCCCAGACATTTGAGACCATTTCACCTCGCAGGAACCCAGTTACTAAAGAATAGCTTTACACACAAAGAGAGAGAATTAGAGGCTAAGGTAAATAAAAAACAACATACAATGAGGTCTTAAATTAACTATGGTTGTTGTTTTTTTTTTAGTTTAGAGGTCAAGTAAACTAACCCCGGGAGTAGATTACATGTGTGTAGAAATTATTTCTTGGTAGCAGGGTAGGTGTGAAGAGGCCCGGAAATGGTAATCGAACTCTTTCTCATGCAAAAAGAAGAAAAAAATTCTGGTCTCCATACATTCCGCCATTGATAAAACTCAGAACTCCACTACCGTTTATATATATCGATTAGCATCCCATGAAAATCGACATTCACTGAGGTACGTAGCGTCGTCGTGGTCTTCGCCCGTACAACTGTCGGGAGTCATCGAAAATCTAATTATTGGTCAAATTTCCAAGGAGTCAAGAACGCGTGCAAGTTATTCAAAATGTTTTGGTCGCGGAGTAAACTAAGTGTTAATTGACAGATTTCAGGGTTTCTTTAAACGGAAAAGGTTCTTAGCAAAATCTTTGAAGAAAAAGAAAAAGACGATGATGATATGAGAATTGCTGATGGCTGTAAGAGCGGGTACAGAAGCAAAACGAAACTCAATCGTTACCTTCCGGATTTTGTGATAATCATCTCGGTTTCTAGGAGATGAAAAGAGTTCCACAACTCTCTATGACAAAGCTCTATGGTCACTTCCCGGTCGCGTCTTTGGTCTGAAATTAAAGGATAAAGACACGTTTTTCGCTCTATAAAAGTGCATATGTGTTCAGATGTTTCAATTAACTACCGACACATAACTGCATTGTAGGTTGACATTGTGCCTCTTTTTTTTTCCCTTCCCCTTGCACAGCGCCACCTCGCTGGCCGAGGGTAGAAGTTGAAAAGAAAAGGGGCGACAAGTCTACGCCGAACGAGAGGTAATCGTCATGTCATCTTTAACGATTGGCACGAGAGACCGGAAGAGCAGCTTATTGCGACATTCGCGTAACGTCGACTATAAAGGGAAGTTAGCATGATGCGTGCCGAGCGAGGTACGCACATAGACATGGCTTCTTGCTAGACAGTCAGCTAAGATCAGTCGGAGGAGGTGTGGGGGGGAGACATTAAAGGGATGGCGGAGCGATAAATGATCTGCGGTAGTGACAACAAAGAAATGTCCGGCCGAGGAGGTATTCGCCATCTTTTAGAGAGATAATCGGATCGCGGAAGTATATTCGTGCTAGCGAAGATCAACGGTTGCTCAGCAATGGATGCAATAAGAAACTACACTGTGATTTTTATCGCCTCCTAAACCCGGCAGAACACGACAGAATCGAGTGTTCCCCGGCCCCTTTTTCTGGGCAGCAAACAGGAACGTCCGCGCGAGGTTCTCTCTGATATCAGTCTTTTTTTTCTCGTTTTTTAAAAAAAAAAAAAAAAAAAAAAAATTTTAGTTTTCCCCGAGTTCATCTAGGTCCTAGCTAAATCTACCCCCGGCGGGCTAATGTCGCCAGTCTGTCTCTACCAGTCACCCTACAATCTGACATTCGTGTGTGTGTGTGTGTGTGTGTGCTTTTTTTTCTTCTTTCACAGCTCCGTTCCAAAATCTTGTTACTATGGCTTCCCCCTCCCCCCGAAAAGAAGCGAACAGAAGCGAGATAAGATTGGCGCGCTGGATAAACTCCCACATCACCTTTCGATCTGAAGAAGCAGCATGTGACCCCTGCTGACAGTCCGCAGACTTCCTGACGGGTTATCACTTAGATCGGCTCTTCTCCAGCCCGCAGCCAGCACGGGAAAAAAACAAAAAAACAAAAAAAGTACCGGCCATAGCGGCGTGGAGGTGGTGACTGGGGGGGGGGAGGAAGGGACGAGTTTTTTTGTGGAATTCTTTGGTAAACTGCGTGCGACAGCTACAGTTGATGTTGTTGTTGTTGTTGTCTTCTTGTTGGCCATTTAAAGCAATCAAAGTTACCCCTCTTCCATCGCAGCTGTATCATCTAAATATACCATCCGAGTGCAGCTTAGCCTCGGTCGTCTTTTCTCGCCTTTGCATTTTGTTAAAATTTTTAAAAATCATTTTTTAATTATTATATTTATTTGTCTTTCATACCATTTTGAAAAATACTTTTTATTATTTATGTAAATCGTCTACACCAAGGATTCCTTTCTCTTTATACACAAAGAACACATGGTATCGTTTTCTTTTTTTGAAATTCTGCTGCCAGCAGGTTACATCAGCCATGTTGACTGAGAGATGCGGTTTAAATGATGCGCTTTTCTTTAAAACGTTAATTCAACTCGGCGAAAAGGCATTTAACGGGGATTTCGAAAACGACGGCAGAGGCTTGGTGGAGTCTGAGCCGATCTCAGAATCTCCGCGTGGCCATCGCCGCGTATGAAGCTACGAGAGGCGTTTTGATGGTTTTAATGAAGCTTTTGACCTTTGAACCTCCTGCCCACCACGCCCCAGGTCGGCCGCGACGGCGCGGACTGATCAACGAATAAAGAGATGTGCCGAAGTCTCTGCGATGCCTCATATTCTCTCTCCCCCCCGCCTTATAATGCTGTTAATCATCCTGGAAATTTCTTAATTTCTCAGACCTTTAAGGATTTAAAAACGTTCTTAATTAAGTAGCAACAACACAACACCTGGAAAAAAAATTCAGTATTACGTAATACCGTTTACATCGATACTCTTCTGTTTGTTCTTTTCCCCAGGTCGCATTATTACAAAAAGGAGGCAATTGAAAGAAAACAAAAATTTTTGATAATGAAAGCCACTTGGATAAGCAGTGAGATACGAACGTAACCGTGTTTCTCTTTGAATAGTATATTTAAATAATGAACTTGTGATGGAAGAGGGGATAACTCTTTGTTACTTCGCCATACATTTAATGCTAATTTTTATTGTTAACACTTAAAGAAAACTTGTGATTTTAAATAGATCATTAGAAAATTCTCCATGCGTAGATAGATTAGCGAACAGTTTTACAATCTCAATTCATTTTGGAACAATATATTATATTTAAAATTAATAAATTCAGATATTAATCTATCCCCTCTCTTCCCCCCACCAACCCAATCCCCATGGGAGGGTATTTAGTTCCTTGTAAAGAAAATGGGATGTAGGAAATTTAATGGCGTGGTATCACACGTTCTCTTGTGCCGGCCTCTTCTCTTCCATATGGATTTTCTCCGAAGTACTCCGGTTTTCTCAGTCAAAAGATAAAAATTACTCGTGGGTTCTTCTGTTAAGGCTGCCGACATGGAAGTGCGTTGTGCAGTCGCACCTCGGTTCGCCCTCCAGTTATGCTGGACCCCGAACTGAATAATTAATACAATGGTGGGAGGGCACCGTTACGGGGACACGGCGATCAGAGAGGTCTTAAATTAAACAGCCCACACGGCTGGCGGATTATTCCCCAGATATATAACAACCAACTGACCCACGAGCCGAGCTCGATCACTCACCGTAGGCGGATTGAAGGGCGCTTGGACCCGCGCCCTGCGCGGTGGCGCGGCAGCCCGGCGTCGGTCCCCGTCCGCCGCCCTCCGGCCCCTTACCAGCAGCATCGTCCCTCGTGGTCGCGAGCAGGGCCTCCACGGAAAAAGCGCGAGCTCTCGGACTCAGCATAGCCTCCGGTGTGTTCGCGGTGTCCACCAGGCGTCTTCTCCGACACCTGTCCTTCAGCCTCGTGCGCTCCTCACCTGGGCATTGTTTTTGTTCCGCGTGATAACAATAAAACAAACTTTTCGCCTCCTCTCTCCCCCCCTCCCCACCTCCTCCCTCTTATCAGAAGATAAAGTCGTCTGCTGTTGGAAGTGTTGGCGCGAAAATCTTTCTCCCACTTGCCTCGATTTTTATCACCCACTGATTTCTTTCGTTGCATTTTTTCGTGCAATGAAATACAAGACTCCAAAAAAATATGTAAGTAAAAAATATATCTATCTATTTATCTTTTACATAAAAATCTAATTTTCAAATGTATTAAAAAATAGAAAGTTCACTGTTCCACGCTGTTATAACGAAACAACAGACAAGAGGACATCCCATCTGGACGGAATCGGGTATTTTCTTCATTCGGCGCCATGTTTGGTACGGTCAGGTTGGACGGGGGAGGGTGAATCAATGGCGGGGATGCTCCTTAATTCCGCCACTGGGCGAGAGGTCACCTCGAGTGACCGGACCGTAAAAAGCGTGAATGAGTGAGTGCCGTCTCGTACCGACGATGGTTTAGTCCTCTGCTAGAAGATGTTTTATAGATTTGTGTGCGCACTGCTAACATGCAACCCGGGTTTATTGTGTGCGTGGTATTTAACGGTTTCCGTGATAAGCCAGTAATCTCTACCCGGTGTTCTGCTGATCCTCTAACGAAAACCAGTTACCCGACTCAGAGCGACTTTTGGCAGGTGCTCGGACACGAGTTATCCGCCCATAGCTCGGGTAATGTTGGGTAACATCACCCACCCCACCCCCCGGGAGCGGACAGACACGTGCTTTTTTTTTTTTTTCAACCCTTTTTTCTTTCAAAATACTATTAGATAAGAGACTGCGCGTGATCCTCGTGCCCGGTCGACTTTTCGAAATTAGTGCTGTTAAGCAGAGTCTGGGACGGACCTTTAAAGAAAACAGGACACGAGGTAAATTGTCTCCCCTTCCAAGTACTCGTCTTAATTAACGGCTCGGAAGAACACAGGCAGGTGCTGCGCGAACGACGCCAAATCGTGTACGATGAAAAACAGGAGCAGCTTCCCCGCCCCAGGATGGCGCTTGTCCAGCAGACAGACAGACAGACAGCTCGAGTGCCGCAATAATGATAATAATCACGATTCGGTGACGAACGACTCCGTTCTCCATAAAGACGACAGAAGTCGCTGAGGTGGCTTTCGGAGATGAAGAGCCGGGTTAATCCACTCGGTTTCCTTTTGTCTTCTTTCTGTTCTCCCTGACTGCACTCGTCGTCCTCCAGCGGGCACCTGCCACACCTGCCGCAAGTTTACACTGCTGGTTCCATCGGGAGAGACGGGGCGGAATATACCTACCCGCCGAGTCAGGGTACCAAAAACAACCCGTCATTGCAGGAATAAATAATAACCGGGTTCGGGTTCTTTAAAACAAACAAAAACAACAACAATACATTCCCATGGTTCCACTCGAGCGAAAAACTTGTCCCCCCCTTCAACCTTTTACAGCCGGGCTCCGCGGGAAAAAAGTTCTTTATTATTAGTTTAAATAGTAACTTTTACCCATGTTGTTTTTTTTTTCTTTTCGACGAGCGTTTGCACAAATATATGAACATTCGCCGAGATACCGTAACCCTTCCCCTTTATCGGGGGGGGGGCGCGAGCTGGATCTTAAGGTGTCTGCCGTGTTCACGCGGCCCCCGGAAACAACAACACTGTAGTTACTCTTCCACAGGACATTTCCTCCTCCTCCAGATATCATCCAAACCGGAGATTGTCCACCAGTGGTTTGTGTGTTGCCATGCTGCTGCTGCTCGGGTCTCGAGCATAAAGGCTGGCAGTACCAGCTGAAAAGTCCCTTTAAGGTGGCTTTTTTTCCCTTTCCTTTCTTTGGTCTTCATCCTACTTATAAATAATCAGCAGCAGCAGCGATATCTCCGAAATGCGGTGGACAGCTCCAACTACACCCTGCAGAAAGTGAGCATCATTCTCAGTCGGTATTTCACCCCTACCTTCCAGCCGAGTAACCAAGCAAAATACTGATTCTCAAATATCTAGATAACTTAACAAGTTTTTCTTTTTCTTTTTAAGATAAAAAAAAAAATGTATTGTATTGTTACATATTCTGTGAAATAATCACCGAAAACGTTCTACAGCTGATCATCTACAGTAACGAATTGAAGCAGCCCACTTTGTGTTTCTAGTACGTTAACGACCCAGAGTTATAACCCCAAGTCAAAAATGATTCGCTTTGGTACACCACCCTGGCTTGGGTTTCTTTTTTTTTCCTCTCACTATTTATCAAACAGCCGCATGAGTTTCGTTCCACATCTAAAAATGAAGAGTTCTGGGTGGGGTGATGGTGGTGTCTTTCATTAGATTTGCTCACTAGCAAAGGACTGGATGCTTATCATTTAAATTACATCTTAGAAATACCCAGCCGTCCACCAAGTGCTATTCTCCACCAGGCCCAATAGTTTTTCACTATCGCTTATTTCCAAAGCTTTATACAGGTGAAACTTCATCCCAAAAAATCCATTTGGCTACAGCTTTAGTCAAATGCTGTCACTTTCTGCTCTGGTGATACTCTGGTATATGCTATGAAAATGAGGCTGTAGGTAAACAATCTATCTGTACTGTTATTGTAACCAAGATAAGTATTTCTGCACGTTCTTTATTTCCAGATTCTAGGAATTAAATTAATTTTACAAATGATAATGAACATTCATACATACATCTGCTGAAGATTAGGAAGCCATGTATTCCCAAAATACTTGTCCAGGTTAGCTTCTTTAAACAATGTCCAAAGTTGTCTTAGGCATTTGCTGTTTTAGTCTGTTGTTAGAAACATTTTCAGATGTATCCTAGTTACTGCCACATCCAAAGTTTCGTTCATTGGAATACTTCTCAGACCCTAAGATCCCATATCACAGCATGAGAAAGTTTAAATGTCGCCAGCCATTCTGAACTGAAGCCACTACAAGTCATTTTCTGCATCACCACAAGTTCTGCTCAGGATATAATTTTATTTTTCAAACTAATGATCCAAAAGCACCAAGTAGATTTGTAAATTGATGAGCAGCAGCAGCAGCAGGTCGGTTAATCCAACAGGACTCCCTTTAAAAATGAAATATAAATGATGTTGACAAATGATTGGTCAGGAGGCAAACTGATAACGGACTTTCTACTGATCCCCTCCCTTGCTGGGTGGGTGGTGGGGGGGAGAGAGGAGAGGAAACACAACAGTAGCTGGTTCAGTCTCCATGATGAAGTGCTTTATCTCTAATACAACAGCTTTAAAGATAAGAGCAGCATTTATTTTCTCGTTTTAATACAACCAACCAAGAGAACAAACAGACAGCCTATTTATCCTTCAGTCAGCATTGTTAAAATCTAAAATCACTGACCAGGAGGCCCCTACTCTTTCCTCCCCCCCCCCAAACTGACTGAACTGCACAGCCTTCACCCGAAGCTGTGGCCAGGTCTTTACCCAAGGCATGCGTTGTTGTACACACAGAAATCCACGCAATAACATCAGACAGATATTTCAGGAACATTCTGCATGCTGTGGATACAATTTTCCATTCTCAACATAGTACGATCAAAAACAGGAGACTCTGTTCTGTTAAAACAGAACACCACAAATATAAAATAGTGGCTTTCCTGGTAGTTCACTAGAACATATTTAGAAAAAAAGGGGATGATTTTAAAATATGCATTTCTTTATAAAATCTACATCTACACTGAACAATTTGGCTTTGCAAAGTGAAAGCCAGGTGCAAATAATTTAACAGGAAATACAGCAGCCGATGATTGTAGTCATCTTATTTCTCAAACGTTAGGTTCTGCCCTGACTCAGCAGCAAAAGCTATTGGTTGCTTTTAAATAAGAAATAATAATACAATTCTTTGGGGCAAAAAATTCATCCATTCAATGAAAAACCATAATGCAAAAAAAATACCTAGGATTGAGCAATTAGGTGGTTTGACAGTGCACACAAAAATAAAGTTTGACAGAGGATCTGCTTATACTAGAGCATAAGCAAATTTAAAATGGCCGCTTAATAAACTGGTGTTTTCAAACCAGGTGAACTCGAAGCAAGCTACAAAAATATTTCAAGACAATACTACTAAAAAAAAAAGTTTCTTGTGGTGAGGGTAGTGTTTGGTAATATTAAAGTCAATGTGTCTATCATTTTATAGTGGCTGCACTGTAATGTGAAAATGTGCATTAATTAAAAATCTGTTGGAAATTATTTTCAGTAGGTTGAATATTCATACAGCCTGCCTTTATCTCAACTAAAACTTACTTAAAAATAGGGTTCACATAAGCAAATTATTGCTTGGAGTAAGGGAACAAAATGCTTTAGATTTTAAGAGACGAATTAGCATTATTACCACTTATTTGGCTGAGAAAGCTGCTGTTGCGGCACCATAAATATCTTTTAATAGTGATTTTTACTGAACTCTAACAAATCGAGCTAACAACAGAAAATATGCTGTTACAGGTGTGAGTTACCTTTCTTTCACTGTTCTGCATTTTCATGAATGAAATGCAGTGCTGAGGGATTAAACATTCTTAAACC
The DNA here is from genome assembly GCA_018389105.1 of Nautilus pompilius. Classification (NCBI taxonomy): domain Eukaryota; kingdom Metazoa; phylum Mollusca; class Cephalopoda; order Nautilida; family Nautilidae; genus Nautilus; species Nautilus pompilius. Next base: position 695,886 of record JACATO010002150.1, on the reverse strand, counting down.
TGTAATCTCTTCATTTTCAACTTACTAAATAGGGTAACTTTTCTTTATTCTCTAAAAGAGGCTGTTGATGACAACTACTATAATTTGTGTGTATGGTAGATGTTTTGTTGTTGTTGTTGTTGTCACTCTTGATGTCTGCAAGGGAAACAATCATTGTGAAGGAAGTGTGGTGCTGCAGTTGTGCATGGGGACATATTGCCAAAGGTCAGGCAGTTCTGACTTCAGCAGGACAAAGCCTTACTTTACATTGCAAGTGGTAGGAAAAAAACAGTTCATGGAGGTGTGGAATAATGAGAACCACCCATGCTGGGAAAGTACACCAAACCAAGTCTATCTTGATTAGGATTCAAACTTGAACTTGGGCCTCCCAACCCAGCAGTTCAGTAGCCTACCAATGGATTATCACACTGTTCATAGTATCAGTCAAGAAAATCAGTTCAAGTTGTTCCAGACCTCTCTCGGAATGATTTCGCAAACATGGAAATGTTTTTTTTATTTCTAAAGAGAAAAATGTAGTGGGACAACTACAGTTTTAACATACCATTTGTTCCAAATAATAATGTAATTTAAAGCCTGCTTTATAAACCTTATGTTTATACTACCCCCTAATGTATAAAAACAAGTTTATTTTTTTTATTAATGTTACTGGACTGGAATGACAAGATTGGTCATCAGTTCTCGTACGGCTGGAAATATCGCACATTCATTGGGGTTCTGGTGAAATTCTGTAAACCGCCTCAGCATGGTTACAATGGCAGTCTGCGCAGGAGTCTGCGGCATGGCAGCAGGTGGGCGAGGCTCTACCTGTTGGATGGCATTTGCATTAATGTCAAACAAAAGTGGGATTATAACTGACTGAGGTTCTGTACCTGGAAGCAGAGACATTCCAATTCGGATAAGTTGTAGCTGGAAAAGTAAATTAAAAAAAAAAACAGACAGATAATAAAAATCAAGACACCCACACCAGACGTACAGTGGTTTAGAGAATATGACATCTGTAAACAAGTGAAATTTAAATGGAAAATGAACCATAATAGAATTAGTGAAAGCTAGAATCCAAAATTTTTTGGCCCCTCTTTCTCTCTCTCTGTCTGTGTGTGAGTGAGAGACACACACACACAGACAGACAGACAGACACAGACACCAAACATAGCTCAAACTGAAACCTAAATTTATCATAGCCACTACCAGTGTTCTCGTGATTTTGGTTAATATGATTACAATGCTCAGTGGTATTACCCTGCAGTACACATTGGTGGGAATGAACTCAAATGTCAGTTCACAATGACAGTAAATTTTCTTTCAAGCACGTTTCATACTTGCTACAACCACAGTACACTAGCAGGGCTGGTGTATGTTTGGCTTCTATCACTGACATGAACAGAATAGAGATTGTTACAACAGAAAAAAGGTGTTGTTTAAAACAGGCAGTAGTTTTGGAAAGAGACTGGTGAGAGAGAGAGTGTCAACAGAATCAGTCCACATTATTATATGAAACAATTCACCCAGCAAGATAAGTGAAACAAATTCAGCCAATTTTTAAATCATTTCTGCATGCTGACACTTTGAGATGAAAGAAATGTTAAAATAATATCAAGAAACACCTAGGATCCTTCCATCTAAGTCCTATGAGATGGGTCTTACCAAAAATATCATCTTGTTTTTGACAACAATGGCTGGTGTTCCTGCAGGTGCATTGATTGGTTGTGCTCCTGGTGGTATGGTCAGACACCACTGTACAGACCACTTCAGGTTATGGTCAGGCATCTTTAATAAAAAAAAAGATAAATAAGAAAATAAGCCACATTGTTCTATCCGAGATGAGAGAGAATAAAAGGTATTTTTTGGAACTCACGAAAATTGAAAAGTAGGGTTAGGGTTGGTTATTAGGACTACAAAAGGTCAAAATTTCTTGCAGGTGACAACAGTTAATATACTGCTGTGTAAGAACTAAACTACATGAGAATATCTCTGAATTACAACACAAATCAAGTAAGATTTTTATGTAACATGTAATCTGAAAAGTGAACTGTCTAGGAAAATCTCTCTCTGGGGAGACAGAAAATAAAATGAAAATGAAACATAAATCAAGAACTGATTTTACGGTTTTATCACTGGATTTAACTTTGAATTGTAGCTTTTTCCAGCATTACTGTAGACTTTGTTGCACCACTCTTGTTCTAGCCTAGTCGCTTCTACACGATGTTTACAATCAGAATTTCAAATGAACAAGTAAATGCATTATAGAAAATGAGGAGGAACAATCACCATCACTGCTCATACATCTCCTAAATACAGAGCTTCACATTATCAGCATCGCAAGAATCACATGCCCAAACAAGGAATGCTTTCCAAAGTATTACCAAATGGTGCTATTTCACATGCTACAGGAACACTAAGCATGTAGGTAAACAGGTACATCGAAAAAAAGAAATAAGCTAATATCATGAATAAATAATCTATCTCACCAGTATGGCTATTTCAGTGGGGAGAGGAATATGAAGTAGAATGCAACTGATTTGAGCTGATATGATTGATTTTTATTTGGTGTCTGTAAATGCAAAGATCAAGGGTCATATCCACTAAGAACATTCCTCAATAGACAATATTCAAGTGATGAAATATTCCTGAAGAGGAAGTAGAAATTTATTGGGATTACTTATGAATGTAAACAATGCTTTCTTGTAGAATTATGGGGCTGGAGTAGGAGATGGGCATTTATAAGAGCATGACCAACAATTAAAATCAATACGTTTCAGCACAGCAGTGAAACAGAAAGAACTGCAACATAGTTGAATTCATATAAGTTATTAATAAAAACTTCAATAACTAATAATTATCATCACAATAGTTTTCCTTCCATACTTGCGATGTATAATGACCCATGTTGTTTGTAATAATACATGCAACAAGATAATTAATTAAAGGTACTATTAAAATTTAAATTCAAAATATATTGTTTTTTTTTTATTTTTAAATAAAGTTATTTGACAGTATAAAAAAATTTGATGCTGAATTATTTCAAACATATTACTTAAAAGTATTTAGATAAATAAATATCATTTTACAGTTATGAATAACAGCATAATATACTGTCCTGTAAGTAAAATGTTACAGCTGCCTGCTTTGAAAATTATGCACAACATGATTAAATAAGGTAGGACATCTTGTATTCAAGTCATCAGTGTTACCATATCATGCCACACAGTATGTGATTTAACTTGTCTGCCACAGTGAGGTCTCTCTGACCCTACAATCAGCACCTCTCTCATTAGTGTTCTGACTTGTCAATTAACTACAGTACACATGAACATACAGTAACTCATTAGGAATCTGAGTTGAAATGTTGCATAAATATGTATACAATCAAAGAAGAGCATTACTGTATGGTCTTGATAAAACTGTGTCCTAACCAGAACCATGTATTATGATGGATGTTGTACGTGTATACAAGGTTTGACGAAAAAGTATCCGACCTTAGGCTGGGAAAAATTACGTACTTGGTGGGGTTCAATTGCTAATCCCCTTCGAAGTAGGCCCCTTGTGCCTCCACACACTTAGCCCAGCGATCCTTCCACTGTTTGAAGCAAGTCTGGAATACTTCTTCCAGAATGGTGCTGTCACATTCGGCATGATGTCCTCTTGGCTCTCAAAGCGGGAGCCTTTCAGTGGCATCTTCATTTTTTGGAACAACCAGAAGTCAGGAGGAGCCATGTCTGGAGACTAGGAAGCCTGGAGAATGAGCAAAATGCCTTTCTTTGCCAAGAAATCTTGGATCAGCTGTGACGAATGATCTGGGGTGTTGTCATGATGCAGCTGCCAGTTTTGTGAGGCCCACAGATCCAGTCTCTTGCACCGAATTGCATCACAAAGATGTCGGAGGACTTCCTGATAGTACTCCTTCATAACTGTTTGTCCATCTGGTGTGTATTCATGATGCACAATGGCTTGGTAGTCAAAGAAAACAGTCAGCATCACCTTAATTTTGCTCCGGACCTGACGTGCTTTTTTGGGCCTTGACGATGTTGGGTGCTTCCACTGTGATGACTGAGCTTTGGTTACCGGATCGTACCCGTACACCCGCGTCTCATCTCCAGTTATCACGGTATTCTGGAACTCAGGATCCCTTTTGGCAGTATTCAGCAGGTCCTGCGCAACCTCAAGACAAAGTTGTTGTTGTTCCTGAGAAAACAGCTTGGGCACAAATTTCGCTGCCACTCTGTGCAAGCCCAAATCTTCCTTTAAAATTGCATGTGCAGAATCGTTACTGATCCCAACCTCGTCACCAATTTCCTGCAACGTCAAACGACGATCCTCCATTATCAAGGTCTGCACTTTCTCGATAACAATTGCATTGCGGCTTGTTGACAGCCCCCGCTCCCTGAACGCTGGTCACTCTCCACCAATGTGCGGCCATCTTTGAACATGTTGTACCATTCTTTTATTTGGGTAACACCCATGGCATTGTCACCAAAAGCCTGTTGAATTTTGCGAATTGTTTCCGCTTGGGTATCTCCAAGTTCTTGGCAAAACTTGATGCAAGATCGTTGCTCCACATGTTCCATCATCATGGGTGAAATGAAAATGCAACGAGTAAGTAGTACAGCACCTCACTCAATGGCTGCCCGACAGCGACTGATGCATCCAGCAAGCCCGCCAAAAACCATGCATGCGGCTCCACTATGCACAGTTTTGCCTCCCTAACATCATTACATCCCACGGGAAAAAGTAAAGTCGGATACTTTTTCGACAGACCTCGTACACGTAGTTATACAAATTTATATGTAATCAAAATTACAAAACCATGTACATACTCATAACACCATGTGTACTGTAAAACTTGTATCTGTAACCTACAAATATGCACATGAAATTTATGAAATATCTGTATGAAAAACACATTTTGAAAACATCTACCCAAGCAGTAGTGTGCGTTGATGATCTAGTAGATTTGTACAATTATTTTGTTTGACTCTCTGTGAAATTAGACATTCACTACTTTTAAGATATATACACAGTAAAGTCGTACTTAACTCGATTAATCTGTGCCCAAAATACACTGTGTTAAGTGAAATATAATTTCCAATAAGAATACATGTAAATGGGTAGTGATGCACGCTGGTGGGTGAAAAGAAAGAAAAAGAAATGAAGAGTAACATAACAATTAAGTATCATAAGCTCTAGGGGTCCACGCATGATACACCATTAAGGGCTTAAGTTTGGAGTCTCTTTGTGCATTGCCTCCTAATAGAAGAGTGCATCGAACTTTCGCAGCTTTAAAACCTGGGGCGTTTTTTTCGTCTTGGGAAATATAAGTTCTGCTTGGCATCTTCCAATATAATCCCATCTCATCTACACTAACCACCTGCTTAGGACTATAACCATCATCAGCTACAATTTGTACCAGCAAACTGCATTTTCATCGGCCTTGGCTGCTTCTCCCATCACTTCTATGTTGTGTAGATTAAACCGCTTCTTAAAACGGAAAAACCATCCCCGACTCACGTGGAAAGGTTTCACATCACTTTCATCTTTCTTCAATGATTCATGCAAACTCAATGCTTTGCACTTTATAACATGCAAACTTAACGGAACGTTTTGCTTTGTTTGGTGCTCAACCCAAGTACCCAGAAGCCTTTCCATAATGGCAGTCCTACTATGACTGATTTTGGTGACACTCACTAATGTAGCACGAAGACTACTTGCCTTATCTTATTTGCATTTGAATGGATAGTCTGGCATGTTGCTTTGTTCAGCCCCGTCACACGTGAAATATCCATTAGTCTTTCACCTTTCTCAAATCGCTCGATGACTTTTAATTTTACTTCCAAAGAGTGACTTTGTTGTTTTATTTTCATTGCTGAAGCACTAATATCCTTACTTTTTCTTTTTGGGCCCAATGTTATTAAGGGGTAAAAACACAATTTGGTAACTGATGGCTCACTAGTTATTGCAGAAGAATATCAAACACCGTCCCCTCACAGTGGTATTGTTATAATGAAATATTGCTGTGTAAAGTGAATTTTATTCCTTACTTTATAAATCATGTAAAGTGAATTCATGTCAAGTGAGACTTTACTGTATATATATTTCTCACAAAAATAAAGCAACAAGCGGTTGTTTCCAAGCCTTCAGTGATTGTAAGGTACATTTCTGGTTGAAGAGGACCTGCATAATGAGGAAAGAAATCCAAAAATGGCATTGCAAGTACAACATGTAATGTTACAATTGTCTTCTTTGGAACTGAGAAACTTTAAAAACTCATGGTCAATCACATCTCCTACTTACTCTATGTACCTATTTGCAGACAACCCATTACCATTTCCTCCATAAACTGGCTACATGTTTAGTTTAAGACAGTTTAGGAATTCCACTGCATCATTTAACAACAAATGAAGTGACTCCGGCCATCAGGATGGTTCAAAGAAGAAACGACTCACTGCTGCTTACCAATAAAAAAGTTCACTGCAGTGTCATTTCTAGGTCACTAACAAAGTAGCAACAGGCAGGCCAGTTCAGTCATGGAGAGACTTCCTTCAGGTCAACCAAGGATACAACCCTATGAGGATTGGTATCTTGTCACCCTTGCTAGAACAAACAGATTTTTCTATAGCATGACTTCTCTTTCCTACTTATCTCTGTGTCAACATCGCAAACGTTTGAAGAAAATATGCCAACGTTATTTCTCTAAACACGGTGTATAAAGTAGAAAGTATATATAAAGTGAAAGTATTTACATAACGTGAAAGAATTGATCAAAATCAAAGTTCACCAGCATATAAATGGACAAAGAAACCAAGATGGGATGATATATATATACATATATATATAGTTTTCCTTGTGAGATATACACTCAAGACTTCATGTCTGTATCTTCTGCAATGCGTAAACTTCATATATATATATATTACTAATTTTATCCTGGTTCTCAAAACAAGAACTCTACAGATGACCCCCAACAACAACCAACCATAGAATTTTGATAGTCAGTCTACAATAGGCTTCATGCTAGTGTTATGTGGCCCAGGATACTATTATTGTGTATCCCTCTATAGTGCCATCAACATCTTTGTATGCAATGGGCATCAAAACATCACAACCAGAAGTTAAATTGTTGGCACCTATCAATGATGTGTGGGGTAGTGTCTGAAGACAACTCTGGAAATGATTTGCTAACTGCCATTACCCAACATGATCAATTTGATAGAGGCAACCTGATGCTATTATCTGACATTCAAGTTGGCCAAAGAACTGATCTTGCCACCATTAGGAGGAGAGCCATGACTATTGTCAGATACACTGATGAGATCATTACTCCTGTAATCATCCCTCTGGCCCAATGACAAGGTCCACGCATGTTGCCAATGCTGCACTTCAGATCTGCAGCATCACTACGTGGTGTTGCCTGCATGATCTCTGGACTAAAACCTGACTGAACGTGCTTGGAATATCCAAGAGCATGCACGTTTGTGGTCGCCAAGTCCACCCGCAGTTTCTCGATCGTCAAAGAATGATGCAATATCCCACAACAACTAGAAAGTCTGAGTTGGCTAGTCAGAAGTGGTCACATATTATTAAAGCCTTTTCAGACATTATTTTGTGTTTTTTGCCAAACAATTTATCATACCTTCCACTGACATAGTATTTTTTTTATGGAGAGTTTAGATCAATATGCAACTCGTTTTAAACCAGAATATTAGCAGCTTTTGAATGTATCACACAAGCACTACAGGCTTAGAAAATGCTGCTGTTTTTTTTTTTTTAAATATTTTTTGTGAGGGAGTATGTTTATTTATATATTTTTCTTTTGATTTTAAAATTTGCCTTTCATTTTAGGTAGATAACTTGGCATCAGTATTGCATATTCTAAGCAATCCTTGAAGATCAAAAGCAATTTTTTTTTTCCATTTCTATTGTGTCACTATAAAAGGTCATTCAGCAATGAGCATTTTGATTTCTCAGTAAGCAACAGCAGAACCAGACATGCATCCACACCACGTACCAGCTCAAGCCGCATGATCTGCAGGCAGTCCTTGAGAATTCTTGACGGAGCTCCGAGCAGCTTTCCAAAGGCTGTTAGGGCGTTCACCTTGTATGGCGGGCTCGACACCTTGAATGGATTTTTTTAAATGTTAAAATAGATAAATAAAATGACAGTGATTTATTAACTGGGGGGAAAAAAAAAAGGAGAGTAATTCTGAAGTACTGTTGAATTATAAGTATAAGGTATTGGGAAGCCATCACCCACAAGGGTACCTGCAAACAGAAATAGGTATCAATACAATCCTTAAACTGACCACTACACTATCACTACTAACCAAACCTGCCAGTAATTTATTCCATTCATTCAAAATTGTATTACTAAATAAATATTTTATGTTATCTAATAATGCTGGAATAATAAGTAATATTTAAATATGACTCTCAGTATTAGCAACAGTATATAAAAATTCTCCTGCCCATTTGCTGAAAACCCCTAATCATTTTTAAAAGAATAAAGCATTAAAAAAAAACACAAAAGTATATAGTTGTTTATGAAGGCTGGGATCCTACATTCTCTGCACTGCATTTTAGAAACAAGTTAGTTTTTTTGTTTTTCAAATATGCAATATAAAAAAAAATAAAGATTGTATATAATAACGAAAAAATACAACAGCATGGCTTAACCTCGCCCAGTTCTTAGAATTCTGACTCCTTAAGTGACGCATGGCTGTTAATTTTCTGTCCTAAAATTTCGAGAAATTCTTAAGGTAAACCAAGTACCGTGATGCAGATTAGAAAGCTCTCATTTACGGAGAGGTGCCAAACACCAAAGTGCAATGACTTGTGTTTACAACCCTAACCCTCAATTCATTTTCAAATGCATAATAATTATTCTACACAAACACGGAACAAAACCAAATGGCCAATCATATTCCATAATCTTCCACACTTTCTGGCAATTATTAATGCTAATAGTTTAGGCATTAAGAGCAAAGGGACAGAATCCACCAGCACCAAGGGAGTCTGTGTGACGGATGGAGTTGAGAATTAATAAAACAAACAAAAAGATAAACCGACAACCTTCAGATCAAAGAATCTCTCCAATATCTGAATTTCTTCTGCTGTCCATGAATCTTTGTAATCTAAAAAAGATTTAAAAAATCAAAACAAAACAACCAAACAATCATCAAAAATTTTGACAAATTCAAAATTAAGCAAAAAAAATCATTTGGCAAAATAATTACATTTCCTCTCTTCTGACTAATAAATATGGAAATGCCAGAGTTCATGGACATTCAGGTAAAGAAAAGTTGCTGTCTTCATCGTAGGCACAGCACAAAACACTGCACTGCATAACAATCTAGTCAGAAAAATAAACACAGTAAAAACCTCGACCAATGGACAGCCTGGTCTCCAGACAAATGCCTACGTTGAGCTGTGCGAAACATTTTTTCTTCCTGGGTGCCCTTTGTGCCTGCGTATGTAACTGTCCGCATTTAACGGACTTCTCTCCCCACTATTAGTCTGTTGAATCGAGGTTTTACTGTACATAAAATATAAATTAACTAATGATGCTAACTTCGCAAAAGGGAACACTAGTTGTGAAAGAAGAAAGTAGCATGAAACACTGAAAAGGTTCTAATGACAATGGCTGTACTCCATCTTCTTACATATCCCTGGTAACCAAGGAAGTGCAAGCTCAAAACAAGACCCACAGTACCAGCAAGACGGAAAAAAAAGCGATGTGAAGTATAAATAGCTTGTATTTAATTATTAAAAATGAAATGCTGGACAGCTATGGCCATTCAATTTAATCCACTTGGTAAATTTTAATATGTTTGCTTTTATCTTAGACATAAATCCTTAAATCTAAAAGGACAACAGTTGTTCAACAATGAAACTACTTTCTCTATTCACATAATTAAAAATTTATAAAACTATCAGAAATACATGAAAAGTGGCAGTTGAAGATGAGGTGGTATTATTTTTGTAACAATTAAAAATCTGCATCAACCGGAATATGCAGGAATTCCAAATTATATTCTAGATGATTCCTGATCTTTCTGTCATGTTTTGGAAACTGTCAGGACTCTCCATTCAACCTAGAAAATTCTGGAGATTTCCAGGAATTTCTTTAGGCATCAATGCATCTGCACTCAATGTTGAAGTAATTTTTCAGCAGTAAAATATTAATTAGAACAAACGAGCAAAATGGCAGCATGCTGCTCCTCTCAATTTCACTTAGTATGTCCCTGGCAGGACAGTCCGCTAATACGGAACTTTCCTTCCACTGTCAATTTGAAGCCACTGAGAGCAATCAATGCAGATGTAAATGGGCAACCTCTTAAATCTTATTATCTGGCAAATATATAACTAAAAATTTCTTTACCATCACCCTTTTTTTATTTAACTAGTTATAACAACTTTTTAAACATGAATTGTTTTCCAATAAACATAAAAATCTTGCCAAATGAGTTTAAACATGAAATAATAATTCTGAAAAGGGTGGGGCCAATTGTTTTTGCACTATAAATGTCACATGACTTGAACTTTAAAGAGCCTGAAGTCTGACTTGAGAATGAATAGATATGTACTGAATCCACACATCCTTATCTTGAATAAACCAGAATTATTTAAATCATTTTATCTATACAGAAGAGAAACAAGTACTGGTGTGCCAGGCATTCAGAATAAAATTACCTATAGCATTCAACTTTAAAAGCCATAGGATGAAATTAATCGCTGGCAAACTACTACATGACTTACCTGGCGAGGGGGTGACTTTGATGTGAAGTGACTGCAGTGTGTTGGGATTCAGACTGACCCGGAAGTGAAGACCCTCAACTTTGAACAAGATCACCCCTGGTTCATTGGACTGGATACACACCAGCTAAAAGGGAATGGAGAGAAAAAATTAAATCATCACGCTCTTAAAAACAGCTTTAATGAACTTTAAACTAATTCTACATTTCATACAATCTGATGACGACGGCGAACGCGAAAAAAAAAAAAAAAAACTAGTTGCCCAGCTCAACCCTGACCCTGTATACAGAGGTGGCAGCATTGCTAGAGAATATCCAAGATGGCTATATGAAACAGTCAACCATCAGCAAATATGGTTATTTCCTAGATGGTTTACCAAACCAACAGCAGCTGAAATGAGGTCAGTGCAACATCCTGAATCAAAGAAACTAGTCTAACCAAATGAAATCAGTTGAACCAGACAAATTTATTCCATGATATAAAACAAAAAAATACTTTACCGAATCTTCGCTCTGCACCACCCTGGGAAGGTGGCGCCGTAGGTAGACACACCCCAAAAAACGTTCCAGTGGAGAAGCTGGCAGAAATGGCATTCCTGGTAGGGGACAGGGAGATAGGAGATTGTCAAATGCTTCGTGTGATAACACTGTTGGAATGGAAGCTGCCCATGATCTTTGAGGGAGCATTCTTGAAGGTGGGCTCACCACTGAGAAAGAAAGAAGTTGGTCTTCACTCAAAAGTTGAAAAGCACAGTTATTAGAAAAATCAATTTTAAAAATGAAACAAAAACCAAAATCTAGGTAAGTTAAGAAGAATCTTGAAAACAATACATTACATAAATTGCCAAGTTGGTCTTCTGCTGACTAATACATGATAAATTAGTCAACATACAGCTGCTATTTTCTAGTAACTCTTCATAAAAACCTCTCATCAAGCCTATCTCTGCACTTAATTGAATAAACAGACTTTCATACCTGACGACTTTGAGTGTTCAGCATCTTTGGGCTGTGTCTGAGGTGAATGAAGAGCAGGATGACCTGGAGATGCAGCAGTGCCATGCCGAGACACTGGTGATGGACCCTGAACAGATGGAGAGCCTGGCCAGTTTCTTGTTCCTGGGGAAGGCATAGCCAGGTTTGAACTTGTAAAGGGTGAGCCACCATCGACCATTCCTAAAGTGAAAAAATAACAAAACCTTAGAGATGATGCTGACACAAGGGTTGGTTTACTTTACATCCTGTAAGATACAGGGAGAGGGATTTCTAATATTTAGATGTGTCACATCTGCACACTGAGCTATTTAACCCTTACAAAAAATAAGAGTTTTTGTTCAACCATTTCCCAATCCCCATCATTAAAATTCAGTTTCTAAGGAAAACTGCAATTCTATTAATTTGCAGTAGGCATTTCTGTTTTTCTTTTTGCAATTATACAAGTGGCTTGATCTGGTCCCACAATCTTTTGCCTGCTAATTTTTTGTAGTTTGTTAATCAAAATTTTAACCCATTGCATTGCCAGGGAAACTAAGGGGGTCACAAGTTTTGAGGCCAGCTCAAGTCACTTTAGTATAACTTTCTTCAGCTCAGGCTTCTGATTACATTATGACATGAGAATGCATGTGCAGGATCATGACAGTAACAGTCTCAAGAGGAACCAGAGATATTTTTCGGATACAATGATGACACAACACAACACCTGACCCAGTATCTATATATTTACTTTGGGAAATTCTGACTTTGACATCATTCAGTTATATGCTTAAGTTTTAAAAATACAAAAAAAAAAAGTTACCAATGTTAATAATGAATTTTTCTGACTACAGGTAAGGCATAAAAATAGCTCAAAGTTTCCATAAAACAAAAATATTTCAAGTTTTTTTTTAAAAAATGCTGCCCCATTTACTGAAATTATATTCAGCTTTGCAAAATAACTTCACTTTTAAAAATAGTGGCTACATACAGAGGTTTCACTGGTGCAGTGGTGGTGTGCTCACCTGGTGGACTGATGAATGGTCCAGCAGGAGATGATATGTGGATCCCAAGAGATTGCGGAGATGGAGCAGGTGCAAACGATGAGGGTGAGGGAACATGTAACTGTGGATTTCCTGGTGAGCCCCCTGGCCCCAGCAATGCACCAGGTGAAGGGGTGCTGATTAGGGTAGCTGAAGGGCTCTGGGATACCATTGGTAGTGAAGGTGGTGATGACAGGGAGAACGCTGCAGCTGGTGATGAGGCATAACCCTAAAACAAGCATAAAAGAAACAAGTGAGCAAGTATTCCCCAACACAAAGACCTATAATTAATCAGTGTCATCAGTCATCACAGGTATTGAATATATGTAAAAGTCACTGGCCAGACTCCTTCAAAGGCAATTTAATGAAACTACTAACCAATGGGGTCAATTTGTGATTCATTATAGTCTTTACTGAATCATGAACCAAACAAGAGCAAAATTAACAAAATTGAAAATCCATTTTTAATATTTTCTTTCGCACTTAGTAAACTACCTCAAATGTTATTTTCAGATTTATAAATTCCTTAAACTTTTAACAAAGCAATACAACCTCTGCTGTGGGTCCACCATTTTCCAAACTCATCACATTTTTCCACTAAAGCTAATAATTCAGTATTTCAATCATTGCTCAGAATTAGTGATTAAGAATGCCTTTCATGAAAGCCTTACTTTCCAAACCATGAAAAACTTTTTAAAAAAGCTCTATCTCTATGAAGAGAATCCAAAATGATATAGTGCCCTTTAGGAAATAAGTCTATCCCAAAAATCACTAGAGCCAGAGAAACATAGTGGATTAAACATAAATATAATGCCATGAAAAATGCTCAACAACTCAATAAGCTGACACATATCCAGTTTTCACAAACTGATACCAAGGTATTGAAACAGGCTGAATTAAAGAGTCATTCAAAAAAACAGAACTCTAGCCTTCTGATTCATATCCCCCATTTATTTTAATGTTTTGTTGCCTCTTTACTGTCTAAATCTAGAAATGCAAGCTGAAATACATGATCCTGTTGAACAAGTGTGTTGAATTTAAGAATTTTTTTAGACAATTATGAAACTGAAAACCTGTGTGAACAATTCTCTGGAGAGCAGTGATGGAAATTTAAGCCATTACAGACAATTCTTTTCTTAAAGTGACAAGAATTCTGATAACAACAACATTCTCTATCAGGATGTAAAAACGTTTTAGTTTTCACGGTGCAAGCAGATTAGTGTTGTTATAACGATATTATTGTGAGAATAATGGATTCCATTCAAGATCAATTCGATCATCTCACTTTGTCACCAGTGTTTAAACATTTACTTAATCTTCCTGACATCAGGTTATGGCCTACTGATGGAAAAAGGTTTGGTAAAAGTGCATTTCTTGAAATTGCTGAAACTTTCAACAATTTGTTGGCAAAGAACAGCTAAAACATATTTTATGTCAAACCTACAAAGCAACAAATCAGACTATTATTTCAAAATATGCAAAGGTGTTTCTACATCTGATCACACTGAGGAGAGTGACAACACTACACCTATATTTGAAGTCCTGCTGTGTGCTCCCTTCACATATGCAAAATTAGAAAGAATGCTTTAAAACTGACTACAGAATTCGGTTAGCCAGAGACTGACCTGATACATGTCTTTGCATCAGCATAAAGGGACCACTGATCTAGCTATTGATGTGCTTTCAAGAAAAAATTCACCGGTTGTCTGTGAAACAAAATAAATATCCTACCAAAAGACATGGTACTGCCTCAGGTGCTTCTAAGATTAAGGACTTTGCAAAACTGGTTTTGTTTGACCTCTAAGATAGCAGCAATCATGATAATTTGGAGTAGAATGTTTAATTCCTTTTTTTTGTTCTGTGCTATTCTTTGACAAATAACGTCTAAAAAACTAACTTTGTTTTTCTGTGCATCTACACCTGGTTATTTGCTTTCATTGCATTTTAAAAATCTTTCCAAAAGAGAGAGGCAAAAATGGACAAGAGGAATCTCAATTTCAAAATTCTTCTTTCCTACGCCAGGCCATTTTATTCACAAACCATTATTTTGCTCTTACCTTGTACACACTAAATCTTGGTTCTACAAAACCATTAATATTCTAAATTTAAAAGTATAAAAATGGAAGAAAAAAAAAAACATGGCCTTTGGTAACAGTATGGACTTCTGATGATCAAAATTTCTTATCGTCTCAACAGTGGCAGGCTCTCTACAAATTCTCGAAAAATAAAGTACATAATATACTCTCCTGTCCCATTTTAACTACTAGATTCTACTCGACTGATAGGCTGAAAATGGTTTAAAATTTTAAAAATATGGTTAGAAAATGACAAAATTCTAAAGAGAAGAAAAGAAAGAAAAAGTGCTTGATTCAGAGAATGGAAGATTATTAAGTTGATCTTGTCTTAGATGATAAAACTAGAAGAGAGCTCCTCAGGCAAAACAGAAAACTGTAGAGACAAGATGGCAGTTCCACTAAATTCAGTAGCTGGACAAACATATCTGCCGCAACATGGAAACAGAACAAATTTCCATCATACCTCAACATGTAGCAAAATAAAGAAAACAGTTAATTTTCTCTGCCTCACAGAAAACTTCTTTCTCTGGGGATCTGAAAATGTTAAGTGTATTTTTTTTTAATTTTTCTTTTTTTTATATATCCACATGACAAGTCTGTACTATTCTAGACAGGTCAGGTTTGTCTGTAAATTCACAGGAACTACTACACCTGTGAGACGAGTAATTACTACTCAACCGTATCTTTCTCTACATTTTGCATGGCCTTTTTAAAAGCCAGTATAAATTGTTGTTTTTATCTTCATCACCACTCAAGAGCTAACATGTTGTTTTATACCTTTGCTGCTATTATACACATGTAAGTTAACAGTTTGACTACAAATCTACCCACAGTAAAGGACAAAGCTATTCATGCCATTTTCTTTAATTATCACTACTTGGAGTCTGGCTTAGTCTTTTATCACAATCAGCAGCTGCTTATTAAAAACTCTTGCCTGGGAGACCTGAGCAAAGGTTTACATGAAGAAAACAAAAAGAACCTCTCCAATATAATTTTTTTCACCAAATTCTAATTAAATCGGTTGCAATATTTTGTCAGAATATGTAATGGGTCCTGAAAATGAAAGATGTTCATAGCATTCTGTAAATTTTTTATAACTGTACATCACATTTAGGCTGAAATCAGTTAAAAGCTTCAAGAAAGCGAGTGATGTCCGTTGTTGATACACTTACAGAGGAGATCCTGGAAGCACTTGGCGAAGCTGGAGTGTGTGGATTGGAGGGTGGAGTCATAGGGTTCTGAAATCTTAGACTACCCTCCTGGCGTTGACGTGAAGCTGGTGAGCCCACCGAAGGCTGCTGGGAGATGAAGATATCCATGGAATCCATGCCGACAGGAGAAGGTGGGTTGTCATCTTCAGTGGTTGAGCGCCGTCTTGGGTGATTGCCTGTAACAGCTTCATCAACAAACATGTTAAGAAAAGCCTAAAAACAGAAATGGGCAGATCAGTGAAATAAATAATAGACACACACACACACAATCAGTAGAAATTACAAGTTATCTCGAGACTATAACAACAACCAGCTAGCATGTTAGCTGGCCAAAGAGCCTGCTGCCACACCGAGTCTATATAAGTATCCCAACCAATTCCAATAACAGAATGTTCCATAACAATACAGCAGGTGGACAAAAAGTTTTATACCTTGAACTATATTACAGCTGAATGCAAACAAAAGCAGCCAGTATAAAGTAACATTAAAGGAAAAGTTTTATTTCCATTTTTAAAAATCTAATAGTAAAGTTTAAAATGTGATATCATTTTTTCTAGCAATTCCATGTTTTTATTTAGATATTTGTTAATATAATAAAAAC
This sequence comes from Nautilus pompilius, assembly GCA_018389105.1. Taxonomy (NCBI): domain Eukaryota; kingdom Metazoa; phylum Mollusca; class Cephalopoda; order Nautilida; family Nautilidae; genus Nautilus; species Nautilus pompilius. The sequence continues at coordinate 679,242 of JACATO010002150.1, read as the reverse complement.
ATGGTAAGTTTCGAAGTTAAACATCAAATAAATTAAAGAAAATCCTTTTTGTTCAAAATCCCAGCACTTACTTTTAGACCTGGGGTAGGAGTGAAGCCTTCAATCACCTTTGTTGTATCAAACAAACTGTAAGCTCCATCTCTCACAGCCACCATTTTCCCACTGCGAAGATGCACATCAAAACAGTTACTCACAATGTTAAGGAAAATGTTTGATTTTTTTCTTTAAAGATGCAACAATATGAAGGTAATTCAGGTACAAAACTACTGAATATAAACCTCCAATACCTTATTAAACAGTTGGAAACAAAATCCAATTAACATTGGTGACATAATCCCTGTTTGGTTGATTAAAACAGAAAGAGGAGTCCAGGGTGTACTGGCAACACAACAGTATATATTAGATTCTTACAAAAGTTTTGTCAGTTTTTTAACGCAACAATGAGACTTCCTATCGCTGCTGAACGTGAAGTTTATTAATCAAAGTAAGTTCCAATACAATAAATACTCTTCTGCCAACGAGTTACAAGTGCATTTATATCATTTTGAAAAAATCTGGATTTCTGGAGTCGATAAACTGTTGGAAGGCAATTTCAATTGTTGCTTGGATGGAGAAGGATTTCATATGGAGGAAGCTGTCAAGGTGTTTGTAAAGGTCTGGTGAATAGGCTGGATGAGGGAGAACTTCGTACCTCAACGTGTTCAGTTTCTGAAGAGTCACTTTTGCAACACTAGGATGAGCATTGTCGTGGAGCAGGATTGGGCCTCTTCAATTCGCCAATGCCGGCTGTTGTTGGAAGAGTTTCTGATGAACGTTTAATTCACAACAGTACCTTTCAGCTGTGATGGTTTTGCCAGGTTTTATTTCTTATGACAAGTGAAGATCAGATCTCCAATCAAAGATTTTGTTGTTGTTCATTCAACTCGTGAGGCACCCACTTGTCAAGCTTTTCACTTTGCCGATTGACTCAAGATGCCGGAAAACAGTTGTAGTGCTTACGTCAAGCTCTCCAGAAATTTCTCGCACTGTTCTTTTTGGATATTGGCTTCAACTGAAGCTTTCAGATTGTTGTCATCACAGCTAGAAGGACATCCACTATGTTCCTTATCTTTGAGGATCACATCTCCTGATCGAAACTCTGCAAACCATCATTGTACTGTGCACTCATTTGCTGTGTCCTTGCCCTATGCTTGCTTAATGTTACGAGTTACCTCACTCACTTTGTGGCATAGTTTGAACTTGTGAAGCAAAATGGCACGAAAAACTTTTCTATCCATGCTTCACTCAAAACCCTGAAATAATATCCATTTTATGATTTTTAAAATGGTAGATTTTGCATAATGTATGCCAAAGCACACGCTACAAAACGATGTATAACTTATCTACATACACCTTCACAAGCAGGCAAAAAATGAACCCTAAATCAACATATTAGAGAAACCGACAAAACTTTTGTAACAACCTAATATATACTGAGAAAGAAGAAAAGGAATTCATACCTCCTGGTTTGCTACTGTTTTCATAATTGTAAGAAATTCTGGGATTACTCGACTATGTAATCTTATGATTGAATAAACCTGACAGACCAGTTGGCTCAGGCAAATGGTACATACTGAATAAAAATGCAGGTTTCAGAATTGAATACACATCTTTCTACAATAAATGAAAAAAAACAGGAAATTCTCATTCAACAATTAGAAGTACATTTGTGGAAACTGCAGCTATATAACAATGTGTGTAGCGTAATGAAATAACAGATGGTATTTGCATAACTATCGTAGAAATACAACTATTTCTTATATTAAAAAGAAAATAAATATCAGGTTTGCAAGTAAACTAGACATTACTTAATTTTTAGTGTTACTATTTATGAGAGAAAAGGAATGTAGCAAAAAGTTGGAAAATTGCTGATATGTTTGTATTTTTTTTTTACAAAATAGATATTAATTTCAATGTTTATCTGGATTCACCAACTACAGTGTTTCCTTAAGCATTCATGGTTGGAGCTAACTCTTTGTTACTGCATAGTCATTTTATTCTGTTGTTGACACAAAGCAGAAAATCCATCTTCATAACCTTAATATCAGGACAGCAAACATACTTCTAATATTTGTCAATGGTAAAATTAGTATGGTACAGTGTAATGCCTTAGAATGTCTGACTGTTTAAGGTTACTGCACTCGTTAAAATTTTTTTTTATAAAAATCTGAACAAGTAGAGAAAACAAAAGATTAAGAACATTGAATAGAGACCTTAACATTACCTGTCCTGAAGTGAAAACTCAGAAAGACCTGTTCCCTATCACCAATTGAGGAACCTACCCACCCTCCCTCTACTCTAATCTTTAATGTTCCCATTCACTTAACAGGCAATACAAAGACAGTTTGTTTTTTGTTGTTTTTTTTAGTTAGAGATTACCTTACTTCTAGCATCACCAAATGAAAGTTGATAGCAATACAACGAGAGATCAAGCACTGACAATAAGTTATTTATCCTTGATGGAGGTGAGATTCAAATGTTTGCTGTTTAGATGTGTTAAAAAATAAAATACAAAAATAAAGTCCAGTTCAATCAAAGATACATGTTTCGAAAGGCGATTCTCAGGTGTGTGGATGACTGAGGGATGATGGTGAAACTCAACATTGGCTGCTTTGGATACTGAAAATAAAATAAGCCAAAAAACTTTAATACATTTTGTTAAAATACAATACTACCACTACTTAAAAATAAAAGCTTAATAAAGAATTTCTTTTTAAGTAAAAAAAAAATTTGTATAAAAAAACAAATCCAGTCAGACACATAAGCAGCTAAGAAAAAAGGCCTGGCCTATCAGGGGTTTCATCTCGTTGAATATATGCTTCAGAAATACTCTAGTTTAACTTGCTGAGCATTAATCTTACATGAAAAACTTCTCAGCAGATCCTTTTCTACTTCCTAAAAAATGAAGTCAAGCAAACACAAACTGCTTGTTCTTGCCAATCCATCAGATTTATCACAAACAGTTTTAAGATGTAGCTTTTGTTTCCTCCTATTGCTGGAAGGTAGAGAATTTGGAGTCAGTCTTTTAACAGCCTCATTAACTTGTAAATCAAAATTTCTTGACATGATAGCAAAAGGAAAATTGTTAAAAGATAACAAGTGAAGAGAGCTCTTACAGTTCCCGCACCGTGAATAGGTGATGTGGTCAGTTTGTTGACAGAGGTTAGCGGACTCCAGGTATCGTGCAGAATCTGTTGAACAAACAAACAAAACTAAACTATTGCTGTACTTTTCTTTTAGTTTAATATCTCAATAAAAAGAACACATCACAAGAATAAGATTCTTTCTAAGACTGACGGCCATGGAAAAGAGATTGCAAAAGACTTTTCCATTTACTAGTAGGGGCATTCCTTAGCAATGTCAGGACATACAGTCTCAAGTTAGCCAAGGCTAGGTAGGTTACCTGGAATTGCACAGGCAAAATGCCTTCAGTATAACTTGGAGTAGCTTAAAATTTTGCCCAGATTCTGAAGTACTACAATTCAGCTATGAAAGAGTAACAGACAAAATGCATAAACACTTCAGAACATGTGTTAGATTCTCCAGCTTAGTGTAAGTATATTTTCAAGCTTGCAGACACACAATTCATCAGGATGTAAGAAGAATAGAACCACTCGGATGCTCTGAAAACTTTTTACTTTCTCAAACTTGGAAAAAAAAAAAGTATTTTAAGAAGCTATTTAAATTTATTGATTTTAAAAGATAATTAAAGATGTAAAATTCCTTATCTCAACTGTCGCTCATCAGTTACTGATAAAAACAGTTTTGTACATAACTAATCAAGTATTTCTATCATGTCACAAAAAAACAAATCTTTATTAAAAAAGCATTTTTCTGTTTTCTGTGCTGGTTAAACATGTGACCTCAGACACAGTCCACCTAGAATCCTCACACATACTGGTACAAAAACATAATATTTTTTAAAAATCTCACTGATTTGCTGGACTCTCTACAACATTTAAAATAATTTTCTAAATGGCAATGCTTCAGAAAAATAGTAATATACAACATACTGATATAAAACTTAAAATAAAAATAAGTTTGTGGCAGTTATAAATCTGATTCTTTTTGTTTTCTGATTTAAGAATTTCACTTTATGTGCAAAAAATAGATAATCTCTCAAACTGAACCCATTAGCTGTAAATAATGATATTATGTGGGGCAAGTCTTGATTATTTAACAATTGAATGTCAAGGAAAAAATCTCAGGTGCTTGCTTTTTGTGGGGTTGTGTGATGTGTGTTCCAATTTTTACCATCTTTTCAAAAACCAGATTTGTGCACACATCATAGATGTAAAATAACGATTGGAATGTGGAGGACTGAATTATAAGAAATAACATCAGTTAGATAAAGAAAAACACTGACAACAGAAATGTAGATTGTTAGAAGACAACTGAGGATCATAACAGCAATCCAGAACACACCTGTACAAGGTGGGCGATGGACCCAGAATGATTAAGGTCTTCTTGAAGCTGTGTCTGCATTAACACATGGGGGTTGATTGTAGATGACTGCTGCCCTGATGTGCCCAGCAAAATGTGGAATTGCTTTGTGTCAACCTTCCACTGAATCGCAACCTGAAACAAACCAATGCAGTGTTACCTCCCCTCACTAAGGTACAGATAGAAGCAACTCTGAACCTGCTTACAAGAAACAGTAGAAATGTGGGTGGTGGGGACTCTGTTAGTTCTTAAACAGCAAGCAAGCATTAATATTGTGTAAAACATTTTTGAAAATTAACTAAACTAAAGACAGACACTCAAAATACTGTACTTTCACACAACAAAGGAAAACTACATACCTGGTTCACTGGCACATTTTTACGCCATACTGTCATCTAGGTACAATGTGTAGCTTTTATTGTAACTAAGTCAAGCAGCCTATGTAGCTGGCCATGGAGAAAGTACAGTGATGTTCAAAGTTATTACATCACCAAAAATAATTCTGACCCTTTTTTTAAAGTGTAAATACATCTTGAATGCAAGTTCTGAATTACAATTTATATATATATATATCTTTGTTAAAACAGCACATCAAATCAAAAATGAAAATGTGTGTGTTTATTTAAGTTTACTAATTCATTACCCTACAGTCTCCAAAAAAATTACTACATTAAAGATGTTTTAGTACAGGGATCTTGTGAATATTAAACAAAAACAAGATATCACTGATTTTTATAGGCTGAAAATGCACTTTCACAACATTACTCACAAATGCAATGAATGCTCAATATTTTGTTTAAAACCAAAAGATGGTTATGTAAAAGTAGGTTAACCCCCCTTAGGCACACGCACAAAAGGCAATATAGTATTAGTTAATAACATGTTTCTTGATGCACAGAGATTACTGTTACAGATTATGGTGCTCTAACCTCACAATGCATAAGTTTACTAGGAAAAAAACACGCATCTTGGAATGATTACGGGTTGCAACTGGTGTAACCATTTTTTGTCTGAAATTCTGGTGGCTTGTCCTCGGTGGGGGAGGGTGGGCGGGGTGATGGCGTGATGTTTGTTCTCTCAATCACGACAGAGTACCCCCTGAAAAAAAAAAAAAAAAGATGTTTTCTGGTTTATAAAGGTTTGTAACCTGCAGCATTCTCTGCGTGCCCAACTCCGGCGAAGTAACTTTCTACTTACGATGCTGCATCTACTGGGTCCATAAGCAAACATTAGCCTCTTGTAGTTATAGGAGCGAACCTCGACCAGATTCTGCATGCCTGTTCTGTTGTCTAAAAGAAGAAAACAATGAATAAACAAGAGTTCCAGAAATTGAGAGAGAGAAACAACAATGAAATTTTGATCCGCATTATGTACAGATGTTTAATCTTCAGCTAACCCTGCCTTTTGTTCAGTGGGGATAAATATAACAAATTATTATAAGCTTGACAGTAGTAAATCTGCAACATTCAGACCAAAACATAATCAACTTCAAATCACTACAAGAGCTGTCAAAATCCTAATGAACTCTTCTTTAATTCAGTTGATGATATATGGTTAAGTCTTTATGACCAGACAACTGGAAAAAAACCTCTCAAATATACACTAGATAGCCTTTTCAATTTATTCAAAACAATGGTCCTGACATACACTACGATACACTACATAGGTTTTGTCCAGGGTGGGAAATTTGTCTTTAATTGGTATTTCTGATACTTAGAAAATAAACTAATGCTATTTTAATGAGCTGTTTCCTTAAACACTTTGAATACCTATTAAATGTAACTGAGGAAAAATAACTTTCTTAGAAGTCTCACTGATGGAACTAAAACAAATTTGCTCAGTATAGTATGTATGGTACATGCCTGCCAATGGAGGTAGTGAGAGAACTAGTTGTTATTAACAAATTCTTAATCCTCCGTACACCAGAGCAGTTTTTACCTCACTAATACCACCAGCTAGCCTAGCAGCACTAGTTGATTTTTTAGTTGAACTGGCTGTATATTTACTCAACATATTTGTAAAACAAAGTGATATAAAAATCTGTCATTACAAAGAGTTAGATTAGTGAGGACAGCACTGAATGTCACAGACTGATATAAACGTGAAGGGCGGTGGGGTGCTACAGAAGATTAACGAGTAACTGCATAAGCAGGATGAGTGAATGTAAAATTTTTCTTTGAGATTGATAGAGATGGAAGATGACAATTTGGTCAACAGGTCAGCAAATGTAGCTGGGATTATGTGACTGGTATCACCTTGATACAAAGTATTTGGGAACAATATTCAGCTCAGTTTCCAAATGAGTTTTAATTGCTGGTACTATCAGATTGTAAACAACTAAATAACTGGAAGCTTCAGCATCAGGAGAACAACAAATGCACCATTCTAATATTGAGAGTAAAATAATGGCAAGCTAGTATTATATGAAACAAATTTGTCTTCAGTAGTACAAAGCAAATATTTGCTAGCAGTGGAACCCATTCTTTTGCACATAACTCATTTTATGAATTAACAAAGTTTTCACTCCTCCAACAGTAACAATATAGCTTTACAACTGCTTACTGAGGCTTAGTCAGCTCAATTATTTTGGCAGCAATAACCAGCATGATGTAGAATTCAAAGTTACTGAATTGCTTAATGCAACCATTCTCTGTTGATTCAGTTTCAACTTCAGTTAAGTCAACAGGTAACAGTCATTTGGTTCCTAATACCAACCAATGAATGGAACTGCATTGTAAACCTAATGGGGCACAGCAGCCTTGTATGATTTAGAAAGCAGTTAAGCTCCAAGGCAACTTTTTTTGCACAGCAGCATAGTGCTTAGGACTGTCTCTCAAAACTTTTTTCAGATTGTTGACAAGATTTAAGTCATCTTGCTTTATTGGAATTTGGAAAACAATATCTTCAACTGTGAGGTTGAATGAGTGCATCTAGCAATGTGTTACCAAACCCCAAGGCTTCATGTCCTGAATTCGCTTTGCTACTTCACTCAACTGTCCACTTACAGCTGATGTATCATAACATTGTGAACAAATATATGTAATATCTAAAAAGAAATGGCAAATAATGACCAAAATTTTATGGTTTTTGCATCACATCTTTCAAGAGCATAAAGTCCTAGCACATACTCATCCATTTTCAAATTCTAAGAAACAGTTCTTATCATAATGCACATTTGTTAAATACACGTTATATCTGCTGTTTCATCCGCCATTATGGAATAGTACTTTCTTTCCTTGATAATTCTGACAAATTTTTGTAATAATGAGTAGACCATAAGTTTCAGGGTCTCATTTTGAATTTCTGGTAAACTCCATGTTGTTTTAGTAAGCCAATGCATTAAATCATCATCATCTTGAGTATGGAGCTTGAGTAATTGTTTGAAATTCAAATCAGCATCCTCTCTATCTCAGATGGATATACCTCATGCAAAAAATAGAGATATAAATATTTCAGTGAGGCACTTTGTTGCAAGTTTTCCTTCAATTTCATGTTGTGAGCATAGCTGATCTCAGATATTCACATATGACAGAAGACGCTGGAATTTAGACATGGCATCAATACAGGCACAGCATTGTTTATGGCCATGCGTAACTTCCTGAGCATTGTTCCACAACTTAAAACCTTTCTTGATATTGTGCTTCAGTATTTGCTGGCATGGATGACAAAAGCATCATTTTTTTGCAATATCAAATTCTAACAATGGAAACATTCAATATCATGATTCTTGAAATTTTTCTGTTTACTGTGGGAAAAGGACCTTTTGGTTCAGTAAAATTAGACCAGAGATTTAGGACACTTCCAACATTTCGGCTAGTTGGAATTTTGCGTACAGCTGCTGAAGTAGGTGATGACAAAGGCCACTTTTGAAAGTCAGCAATTAAATTTCTCCCATAAAATTCCAAAACAAAATTCAAGCCTTCTCATCTATGGTGTTACAGTCAAAGTTTGCTAAATTAAAACAGAACAATCTGAATAAATCAACAATGTTATTACATAACACAAAGAAAAGATACTAATACTGATCAGTGGGCAGGTTAATCCTCTTATTATCAGTTGTCCTTGAAGCTGTTATTCTCTCTCTTTGAGGTGCTGGTGCTGAACAGCGCAAGCAGAAGACAGTCACGGTGTACATGGGCCACTGAAAAGGAGGGTGAATTGATTCAATTTGCCTTGGCAAACAGGGACCTCTTCAGCAAAGTGTCCAGATGTCACTAAAGTCAGTAATCTATTATATGGTCTTCGTCCCTCAGGCAATGTTTGATGACTTTGGCATGGAGCTATAACTGTTGTTGTTCTTCCACATGCTTGTTGCTCTTCCTGCCTTGGCTCTTGCATCTCACTCCACACAATAGCCTGTTCACACCTGCATAGCCCAGGGCTATTTGGACAACAGGCATCTCCACCTCCATTCTTCTCACCTGGCCAGCCCAATCACCTCCTGAGTCATTGCAACTACAGAAAGCAACAGCACCAACACCGTACCAATGGTGTCAACAGGAAAGGAGATACTGCATGTTATGAAAATACATGAAACAGAAAATTGTGCTAGCAGTGAAAAGTGAGTCCAGTACTTATGGATTTAAAGAAAGAACAGAAATATTAAAAATAGCATTCACTTTTAAGCATATGCAAGTGAACCTGCTGCACCCCTGGACTGACGCCAGTCAACCTCTCTCTCTTGCTGCTTTAAAAAGGGAGCGCATGTATAACATTTCTTACCATTGTAGACATCGCCAAACCTTTTCACAGCATCGTACAGGTTCACCACCATCGTCCATTCATCAAGCAAGTCTTGGACGGTTTTTGCAGCAGAATCAGTTGAAAGATCAAAGGAAAAGTAAACCCGCTGCAGTGGACCTAAATTTCAAGTAATGAAGATTTAAAAAAAAAATAAATAAAAATAATTAGATAACATCTCATGTTACATTTCATAATTAAACACAATTTATACAAGATCACTTTATTTAACCCTACCCCCCCCCACCTTTTTTTTTTCAAACAGTCAGACCTGCCTAGCAACCAGGTGGGTATCTGTAAAAATTATTTCTGACTACCATCACAGTCAGCCACAGGATACATCACAAGAGAGAGAAAACGCTTCAAGGTGTAGTCTGCTTTGTGGCACTCTTCTTGTGTTTGGTAGACTTCTACTGGGTATAAGCCAATGGTGAGAGAGAACCAGACAGCCAGTCAGCCGTAGTACCCACCTTGTTCTTTGTGCGTGGTACTTTTCAGAGGACAGGCAGCAAACACTAACTGAAAAGGAACGTAAAATGAAGTGATTAAATAGCATAACACAGTAATCAGTCAATTCACTGGTTACATTTGCAGTGAAAAACACTTTGATAATATGCAGTGACACTAGTAAATGGTGATTCTCAATGTGACTAAATAAAGTTTGATATGAAATACAAACCAGATCCAAAACTGATTTCTAATGGTAAAAATAGAGAAATCCTTCAAGCCTAAGTAATCCCTAATTAATAATGAAGCAAAAGAACATACTTCGCATACAGATTTATACAAAGTAAAAAACAAAATAACAAAAATGCACATTTTAAATATGGAATTTCAAAAATGTTCAAGACCATGAAGTGGAGAAAATACAAAATACAAAAAAATAGAGCAAAAATTTGCCAAAATTAAAATGTTGTTAACAGCAGATTTTGATAAAGATATATAACCAACAATCTTTTATTTTGCTTTTCTCATAAAAAAAGGAAACTAAGCTACAAACAGAATCCAGGCTTGTTGTTGGACAACAAATAAAATCCAACTGATTGTTAAAAAACAAATATTGATTGTATTAAAAAACAAAGTCAATGACGTTTTACCATTAAAAATAAAATATGCATGTACAATATTTTGACTTAATAAATAATTTAAAAGAATGGTCTGAGAGAAAATCCCAAGTACCTATGTCATTAAAGAGAAATCATGAATGCTCTACCATTATAGCTACTTATTATAGTAAACCAAACCTCCTCACAGACTCAAATGAGATGTTGACTAACCGAAGGTGGCAGCAATTTCAGGAACCTACTAGAAAAAATACCAGAAAAGAGACTTATCAGCACCAAAGGTAATCCCAATCTCATCATCTGCATTGTAACAACTTACATACCTCAACAATCCAGTTTTTCGTTGGCTTGCTCTGGATTCTGAACTTGCATGACAAGAGGTTTTTCTTCAAATCTTCCATTCCTTCAGAACTACAGCCATCACAGTTTGGCAGACTAAATAAGAATTTTCAAAAATTACGGCATTTCTCACTATAAAATATTTGACAAAATGTGATTGTGACTTAAAATACTTCAGTGGTGCTTCTCCTTCACAATTTTGAGATACACTATTGTAACAATGATTACTCCCTTGTCATGTTCTTCAATATGCACTATAATCACAATTGTAAATTGGGGCATCTAGTACCATTAAAATACATTTACATCTCATTGAAAATCAGCTTTTCAACTAAAAAACCCAGTTGCATAAGCGACATTAAACACAATCAGCTTCCATGTCACTAAGAAGTAACTTACTCCATCACTGTCAGTGCCATACAACTCCCTTCACCATCTATCTGAACTCCTTGATGAGTTATTCCTTTCTTGGTCAGCTGAAGAAAAAAAAAGAAATTCTGTTGAACATAATTTTACAATGTTTATGTTGACTCTGATAATGTTGTATTCAACTGTTTAATGCCCAGTATGCTATAATTACTGCTCCCTTGTTTTGTAGAGTGGCTCAAAGGTGAAAGGGGGGGGAGGGAATACTATTTCTTAGAGATGAAGTGGTACAAAGAAAACATTACATTTATAGAATTTTTTTAATTAATTGATGTACAGTTTTTCAATACCCATGGCTAGTTGAGCTAGAAAAAGATGAATTCAAACTAAATCAAGACATAAGCTAATATTTTTTTTACAAATTAATGTTTATCTGTAAAGAATTTACAGTAGTGTTATTTAACTAGTTTAATTTATTAGTTACAAAGAGGCAAGAAGACAAGGGAAATGCCCACCAAAATGATTCTTAAACTGATTAATACAATAAACCATTAACCATAAGTGCTTGTAATTTATTCCACTTAATAACAATTCTATTATTAAATAAATATTCTCTGATGTCTGATTGTTGGAATCTTAATTAATTTGTTATTGTGCCCATAGTATTGATAAATGTAGATAGCTGTTTCACACACTCAAAGCCCTAATTATTTTAAAAACTTCTATTAGGTGTCTTCTTAAATGACAGAAATTCAAACCTAGTAGATAAAATATTGTTAATCATTCAGCATATTCCAATACTCAAAACCTGGAAACATTCTAGCAAATCTAATCTAAACTCTCAAAAACAGATATGGACAAACCAAAGATTTATATGATTTAATTCATATTTCTTTACCTTTATCTCTGATACTCTGGTTAATTAAACCCCTAACATTCTGTTTGCTTTGTTCACAGCTGAAATGCATGATCTTCACATGTGAGACTTCCATTAACAATTACCCCTAGATCCTTTTTTTAACCTACTTTTTCCAGTGGCCTGTTTGGGTGACTTCAAATTTTTTAAACATTAAATTCCATCGATTTTCAGTCAAATGACCAATCTAATAAATTATTTCTATCTTTTCACTATTAACACTGGCATGTATTTCGATTATTGTCCTCAAACAGTTAGGCGGTTGTTTTTTGTTTATGAAAAGGTACCACAAACTCAACATCTACTATTTAATAAAACAACAACAAACAAACAAAAATTTTAGAGTTAGGTTCAACTTGATTAGATTTTCTAAAATAATGTTCATCTTCGGAGGTTTACTTTATCACTGCCACAGACTTACCAAACCAAGAGACATCTGACCACTGATTTTTTTTAAAAAAATTATTTAATTTATTTAAATAAAAGAAAAAAAATTCTTTTCTTCTCATATTTGAAGCACCTACAACCTATATATTTTTTGCATTGTTAAAGAATTTATGCATAGCAACATGTCAGGAAAACAACTCTCTATTTGTTTTCAGTACAAGTTTTTTTATTCAAGGCCTTGTATTCCTACTATATAACAGTGGCATTTGATCTACATTGAAATATAAACTGGAAAACATAGCACATATAACAAGAGAATGAAATAATTAAATTTATCAATTACTATTATAAAGAATTATCAAAAGGATTAAGAGCTTTACCTCTTCTGTCAAACTGACATAGGGCAGTTTTTCCTCACAGTGTGTGAGAAGAAAAGTCAGCTCTGCCACAAAGTAAGGCGAGTCTTTCCTTCTCTTGGGAGGCAACCCATCATGATTTCCCAACAGAAGCTGCAACACATGCAGAAGAGACAACAGATAGTACTGTACATGGATAATCAAAATGCTCTTATTCCCAAAGTACAATAACACAATCAACTTACAGATGATGGTATGATGTTGACAGTTTTAAAAGAAATTTCAAACAAATAAAATTCAACCAATCTTCTCTTTCTAACTACTTTGGCACCTCTAAATGGTAAAAGTAGGTGGAAATTAATATTAAAGTGAAAACTTGATATGGAATATTAAACAAAACTAAAATCTTATTTACTTGAACATTTTTTAAATGTTGTATCTTCTTTATGAAGCCTAAAGATTTATTTCTACAAACTATTAGATTTGAATAATGGTACACAAAAACACATACCATTTACAGTTTGAAACTTAGATGGAAAACAGGGTAACTTATGGCTACAAAAATAAAAAAGCAGAAAGCATTAGTCACTAAATGAACAAAGTTGATGTAATCTTTTCTAAGCATTGTAAAGAAACCCAATATCTAAATTACTCAGAAGACTCAAACCTTTTGTAAAGTTCTTAAATAGGTCTAATCTGGTAGAAAGAAGTTGTGTATCTATGTGGTAGAAAACATGCCAAATCACCTCAATATCAGGAATCTTCCAGCATTACCAGCTCCCCCCTCTTTTTTTTATACTTTTGTCCTGGATTTTAGAAACATATAACTAGACCATATGCATCTTTTCAATTCTATAGGTCAATTACTTCCATCAGAATGGCCATTTAAACACGAGGTCATCAATCATTTAAATTTGCAAATATATTTGAATGAATTTGCACACTGAAATATTGCAATAACTAATGAAGCTATGCTCCTAAAATGTTTTGCAGTTACTTACCTATGTGTATACTCCTAAACAATTGCATTTCTCAGAAGGCTATTATCATTGTGTCCAAGGAAATTGCCTAAAAATCATACTTTGTACTATGATAAGTGAAAAATAAGGTGATCTTTAGAATCTTTCTGTCAAGGTTATTATTGCATTAGTTCCCTTGAGATTTGTTTTTTAATATTGTACTAACATATATTTACAAATAATTTCAAGAATCTTAAAGAAATACTGGAAAGTAGGGGTCAGATGCCAACAGATACAACTTTAACAGTAAAAATAACTGTGTGGAGATAAGAGGGAACTGCTGAAATACAGGCCAATTAAACTTCCATACCTGATATATATTTGCTGAAAGGGATACAGTTTTCCATCACTTATCAACTGCAGGACCCAGAGCAGCTACAAAAATGTAAGAGTGATTTTAAAGTCTGTTTTGAAACTTACACCCTCATCTTTAGCAGAAACAAATTCTATTTCCTCATTATGAAATTATCTGTAGTTCCAAGAACCTGTTCCTTAGTAGACATCATGTATGTAGTGAAGAAGGGGCACACTAAATAAACCTGTTCAAACAGTTGATGCTATGAATACGTATGGCTACACAATCTATTCCAACCTACTTAAAGTATTTTACCTTTCGTTTTCTTGAAAGGCTGTCAAAAGCTGATTCATCTGTTTCAGCTGAATAAAAAAAGAAGAAAATATTTGTGAAATAAAGTAATGGATTTCTATTTAACTAAAATTTAATATTTAAAACTTCCTGATCATGAACAAGGTCTCAATACCATCTGATTCCACTACTGGGCAGATATTCTACCTGAATAGGTATACATTCATTTACTTAAATACGCACACACAAAAAAAAAGCTTGTGTAGAATGTTCTCGATGAGCAACTACCATCACATTAAACACACCAGCTGCAAATGAAATTAACATCAAAAACAGTCTCTTTTTTGGAAGTAACTTTGGTGACAATGACAGGGAACAATTTCCAAAATATAAATGCCAGTTCAGCTGTTAACAATAAAATGTGTGAAAATTCTAACAAAATCCTCTCCTGTTGTGATGATGAAAACCACAAACTGACAAAAACAATAAAATAGTTAAAAACATTTATAAAGATTACGCTACTACTTCCTACAGTTGCTTTTTTTTTCTTAACTATATTACAAATTGATTCTGCAATTTCTTTTTGTTTTAAATACCAATCTTTGAAGAGTTTTCATGACAGAATTATTGTGAACCCAGGATGCAGTGAAACAAATGAGTGATGCCACAAGATAAAAGGTAGGTCACCTTCTAATGCACTAAGTTTGTGGAGTATATGGAAAATAACTTGTATCATCTAATTCTTTTTGAGCGACTTTTCGTTACAACAACCATTATAAACAATAGATGGTTTTCGGATTTAGAGTCTTGGAAGAATTACTACTAATACAGGAAAATTACCAAATTTATGTTATTTAAAATTATTTTTTTTTTAACAAACTCATGTGGTTAGGGTTACCAAATACCATGTATAGAGGGCACTTACCAAAAACAGTGGCATGAGGACCATGGGTCAGGGCAAAGATGTCAATTGGTGTCATGTGGCCAGCCTTGAGAAAAGGCTTCACAGAAGCAGTTTCCTCAGTCGTGTTGCTGTCTATCATCTCTCCTGTTGCAGCAGTCATTTCCAGAAGATAATATTTGTATTCAAAGGACTTTGGTGGGCTGTCATCCACTTCCACAACCTAAGCAAACAAAAATAACTCTCATTTTACTCTTTTTTTTTTCCAGATTCAGGGACTCTAATTTCTAGGAGTCCTAACCATGTCTGTATTCAGGAAATGGAGGATTAAACCCTCCTAAAATTCTAACATGCTACTTTTTGCAACTCATTTTGAAAGTGGCCAACAGACAGTTCTGTCTTCGATTCTTCTCTGTCATACCAATAATGCCATTGGTAAGTGGTTCTTGCAGCCTGAAATCAGTAACAAACATTTTGATCACATCTGCATTAGCTAGCTCTCTCTCTCTCTCTCTCAAGCACATGTAAGTTCTGGGAATGCATTTAGCAAAAAAACGTTAATCTGAAAAGTCATGCATCACTTTCATCAGTCTCTAGCATGCTGAGAAGCCCAGTGTATGACGTAAAGACCCTTCAAAAGTAACAAGGTTGTTTTCCAATTACATATAGGAAAACCTGTATTTAAAACCTGCCTGCCAACAATGTGACTTCAAACAGTGAACAAAAATTGTTGCATTCATGCAACAAAAATGTTGTGTAAAAATGGCGGATTGAAGTGGAGAACAATTTTCCTCCGTTTGCACATGTATGCAGATCTTCAGCAGAGCTCCCTATGCAGTACACTATCATTGAAACATGGATTTGACTGTGGAATAAAGAAAAACAATCCAGGAGGAATTGCATTATCTAACTTCAGTTTGTTAAACATTACAAAGCCAAACTCACCACAGCAAAATTGATTTGCTTCGGTACACGCACAAACAGTTTAAATTTGCTCAGCTTGTCCAGTGGGTGACCACTAAGGTTGATTATGGGCAGCTGGCGGTGACTGCTGGCAGGCAACTGATGGACTGACTTCTCACAGCGCAGCAATGCCAGCTCTGACCTGAAGTTAAAAAAAATATAAAAGAAAATGAAAAGAGACCCGATCATCCATTAAAGGAAGACGACGAAATGAGTCATAAATACACAACATGAATGAAATTCCATTTACAAAAATGTGTATTTTCTGTCAGCAATTACTAAGGAAAGAAAAAAACTATACAATCACAGGTCATGTTCTACTTTATTCAAGAAGAAAATTTGTAACTAAAAGCAGGATACAACCCTGATGAAGGCAGCAGGGAAAGATTGCTGAAACAGCAGTATTAGTTAGCTACATTACTGTTACTGATAAGAAAAAGCCCAAATTAACTATTTGTAAATAACATATCATCAATAACTTTGTCCTTATTTTGCCTATTTGTGTGTACTAAACCCTACACTTAACTCCAGGCCATGCAGTACATTGTTGTTATTGGCAGAAAACAATGCACAGCAGTGTATAGTAGACTACAGCAGAGTTGTTCAGACAGATGGCTAAAGTTGATGAATTTGATTCTAAGAAGCTATGATGAATAGTATTACATTGAAAATTGTTGTTCCATATTAAGCTGGCTACAGCATGAAAAAATTCAATATTAGTAGAGTAAGGAGCAAAGGCTTACTACAGATATACCAATACAAGCTTTTATAACAGCTGTATTATTTATTACCAGTAATGCAATTTATGTACACCTTATCAACTTAATTTAACTAAATAGAAATGTGCAATTAGAAATTCCCTTATGTTAGATTAATTTATTGGAAACCTTTTGAAATTAGAACAGTGCAGCAGCTAGTAGCTAGTGACAGTAAAGTTAATAACATTTTGAAGAACTAGTCATTCCATCTCAAACTCGTACAACTGCATTCAGTCTATCGCCTGCAGAGACTAGATTAAATTAGACAAGAGATAAACAGTTGTATGTAGAATAACTAGTTTTTATTTCACTATCACTATTAGTGAAACAAAGAGAGAGGGAGGGAGAGACAGAGAGATTGAGGGGGAGAGTGGAGACAGACAGACAGACAGTGATGGAGAGAGTACAATATTTTCTCATTATTTTCAAAACAAAGACTATTTTATTTATTCTATGTAGCTGTAGGTTTTTATTTACATATCAACTGATTCTCTGATAATACAACAATAGATATTTTTCTAAATCTGCTCTGTAAACAGACAGAAAATCAAAAACAAAGTTTTAATCTTTAATTTCTGTAAATAACTGGGCAAAAACAACTGATATGGCCTTCCTTCTTGTAAGAAAATACAAAAAAAAAAAAAAAAAATGTAATTTAGATTTACTAGTTACTAAAAGGAAGTTACTGCAAAATTAGTTAGGAGGGTTACATGTTTTCTTGAGAAAACTAATAGCTGAATCACATCCAAGCAATATCATCACAATCTTTTCCTTAAGTAAGCAAGAAAATGAGCTGAACAAACACATGAGCATTTACTTGGCACAAAGTATTTTCTTTTCAATGCTACATTATTAGGGAAGCAGTGGCATTCACTCCTTTCTGATTGAGTGTAACAGCTGAATGGGCAACACTGCACCAGTCCTATCGAGACAGTAGCCAGTATAAGATTATATCTAGCACTTCCTTAACGTATGCAAAATATACTACGCACTTTTTTGTTGTTTTTTTTTGGATCTTTTATTACCACCTCCGTTGTTACAAAATTACTGACCCTCCGGCAAACATCCCGTGTTGCTGTCGTTGGGAGATCCTCAATAAAGACGGTTGGGTTAGTAAAGCATTTAATTAGCAACCAGCAGTTCAGCAGTTTGAATATAGTGCACGCACCAGAATCGAAGATTTCTAACTACAAGACAGTCGCCATCAACAATGCAAAGTCATCCGCACACAACCCGACACTGAGGAATGTGATGAGGAAAAGTCTGCCAAAATGTCTGTCATTTTGCAACAAGAAACAAAGGTTGTGTACAGGTCATGTAAATCAGATGTGCCGCCAACACGCTCGCCAAACACGTCTGATAACCCTGTGCTCTGTGCAGGTCACAGAAGAAGGGGAAGTAAAAAGGTAAATTTCATTTGTTATTATCCATTTGTTTTGTTGGACGGATGGTAATAAAACCCCTCTACTGACATGTGTGACAAAAAATCATCATCAAAAGGTATTTGGACAACTGTAAATAATGAACATAGTGGCATTGGGTGATTTTTTTAAAAATTACAATAATAAAACTCTGCACATGACCTTTAAGGATGTCCTTTAACACATTCAGCAAATTTTTTTTGTTTAATACATTACAAAATTTCATTTCTCTATGAGAAATTCTTTCAAAAATGCAAATACAAACAAAACCTCACCATCACCATCAAATTCTACCATTTATGATCGTTTTGGATTAAAAAAATTGTGATTATATTATTTCCACACACACACAGAAAACAACAGGTTAATTCCTACACAAGTAACCATGGCGATTAGCACACATCTCACACTACCTAGGTTAGTACAAGTTTTTACTACCATTTTCTGAACTTACAAATGGCGCTGCATGTGAAAATATTTCCTTTACACCCCTACCTGAGTCTTGATATCTGTTTGTCTAGACCCCTGCGATCCCCATTCAAACTTTCTTCTATTTCCTGAATTGCTGGATGGTCTGCAAACAACATTACAAAAGTCAACATCTGATGAAATGCAGAGTAGTTTTGTTACATTTTAATTCTTGCAAAGAAGGAATACAAATCTTAGATTGGAGTGAAAGATCCAAACTGTTAGCTTTTATTCCTAACAAAAGAAATTCTTAAAATAAAAATGTTATTAAATCAGAAAGAAAACAATAACCTCAAATATAAATAATGTATATTAGAGAGAGAGAGCATATTATTACTTAAAGAAAATAAAACCAACAGATGATGGTTCAGGCTTAGTGCAATATTTGATAACCAGCAGCTGGATATGCAGGTCAGGTCAGTTTGGAATACAACACTAGTGCTGCTCTGCAGAACAACAAACAGCACAGCCATAACTAAAGATGGTGGTGTAGGAATACTCACCACAGCAAGGGACAGATGCAAGAAAACTTCCCCTCTGAATACCAACAGCCACTTGTAGAATCTCTGCAGAAACGCACGGGTTTAAAACTGGAACGTGCAACATCGGAGGTAAGTCTTTGATTTCACCTGTAAAATAAACACACGAATAAGAGAAAGTACCAAACAAACCACAAATGCTAACTACTTTAACTGTGGGCCTATATAAGGGGGAGAAAGAAAACTATTCCAGACTCCCTGACAAAAGTCTATACTCACAATTTCCTTCCACATATTTCTGAAGGTCTTTGCCAAGCTCCTATGAAAGAAAGATTGATAAATTAATTTAAAGCAACCTCTTCTTAAAGAAGCAATGTCCACACAGTAAAGTTTTCTTATGTTAAATTTTTTTTTTTTTTTCCTGCTTAGTATCACCAATGCAAGCGAATAATAGAGACATTGTACAGTACTCCTGTGATTTACATGAGGGATGTGTTCCTCCTTGTGGTGGTCAAGCAGACTCAAGGCACATCATCCCTGCCAGCCTGCTGTGCTGCTATTGGAGTTAAGAAACTGTACAATAAAAGCTTTTGTTTTTTTCTCTCATTCTAATCCTGTACAATAGCTAGACAACTACACCAACAAAGGCTGGCCGCTAAATATCTAATTGTTTGTATCCTTTGTTCATTAAAGAAAGTTTAAAAGAAATAAATGTACACATAAGACCGTTATCCAATATGTAACACTATCGAAAAGATCAGCTTTGTCTCATTTTGTGGTAACCAACAATCTCCCACCTCCGATAACTTATTCTCTCATGTCAGCACTAAATGCATGTTCAGCTGTCTGAACCACATGTTTATGTACACTTTTTCATTCTCATAAATATTCATTTACTCAGTATAAATTACATGTATTCATACATATTCCTTACACAGAGATGGACTCACTCTTGTCTGTCAACACTCACAGTTGTCAGATACAAGATCATATAAAGGTATTAGTGAATATAAAAATACAAATACTTTTGGTCATATCTTTGTCTCTTACATATTAAATATCATTGATAAATATTAATTATGCAAAAAGATTAAAGACATCTATCATACAGTACAAATGTTTTTTTTTTATTTATTTTGCTGTACAAAGTGTTTGCAGAGATAAAGAGGGGGTGTCCAGCCTCATCAGTCACTGTTAAACTTGACTGTTGTGAGGATGAACTAATACGTCTTCAAACCATATTGTGCATAAGAAATTTTTGCTATAAAAAGTTAGTGGAACTTCAACTTCATGTATAATAAGGACATGTCAAACAAGGGAATACTGTACATTAAAAAGGAGAAAAGAAAAAAAAATTGTCATCTAGTTAGAAAATAAATTATACATAGTTGTGCCTGCCACTCTAAAGATCTTCTAAACTGTTAGGATGTGCATTAACTTGTCAAAAAAAGTGCAAGCCGTTCGTTTTTTAAGAATAACTTTAACAACAAAATAATCATAAAATAGGTTTTACCAACTATGAAAAGCAAATCTTCGACAATAACATTTGCAGAAGTTTCTTAAAATGCAAATTTAAGTATACAAGTTGAGAAATCCTATGTGGAGTAAATATTGCATTAACTACTATAGTAGTGTGAATTGGGTTCTAGATTCAATATCAATTGTCAATGTGCCAATATGGGTTACAGAAAATCTGTCATTCACACTGAGAAATATCAGACAGTAAATTGGGTCCTCGATGCACAAAGGAATTTCAGTTATAATTTGCTATAAAACACAAAGCACAACTTTATGTGATTGCTTTTACAATTTGGAGAACAGTAATCACATATGAGCAATCAGAAGGCTGCATATATTAGTTTTACAAATTAAAATAATCATTTACATTGCAGATCCCTTTAAATTCTAGAAATAAACATGAAAATATGGAGCTAAACATTTGAAAAATATGGATAACAAAACCCATGAGATAGTATTTTGTTTTATTCTACTGATTCTTTAAAATATTCTGTGATGTAATTGCACTAAATTATTTAGTTTGTAAAGGTAAATTTATCATTTCTTTTTTTTTAAAATAGAGCACCAAGACAAATATTTACATTTTCACATCTCTTACTTAGCAAGATATAGTCTTGTTGATACTCAGAATTTTTTTCTTCTTACTGTAACATATATGTATATGTTCTTGTGTGACATGCTCATTTATGATCTTAGTTACACATAAATGTTAAAAGCACACACGCACATGCAAAATGATTAACCATGTCTTTTGTCTCCTCTTGGCTAGAGATGACGACTTACCTTTAATTTAGCATGAGTTCGTACTTCCACTGTCTGTACCAGAAGTTTCTCTATGGACAAATGGTCGCTCTAGTGTAAAAAAAGTATTACAAAATTATATACAGCAAATACATACAATTCATCCTTGTATTAACACTTCCATCCACACTGACAGATCTGGGGTTTGCTTGTCATCGATAACTAAATTGTGATTATACAAAATTCAGTTTCATCTCATACCTGATTTTATTCATACCAATTTTACATTACCGAGTGATAATATACATGAATATTAATATATTTAAAAGCACAGAATTATATATTTATTAAAACTGCCACTTTCCAGTCGGTCAACAATTGTTTTATTTCACATTTAATAATGAAGGTTAATACTTATTTAAAGTCTCAGTCTGTAAGTCACAGAGCCCAATTTGAGCTCTCTTGCATTTTAAAGAGAAGAAAATGGCTCAGCGTTGTATCCCAGGTTGAGAATATTACTTGAAGGGTGGCTGAATCTTTCCAACAAAGTAATTTAGACGATAAGTGTCACCAGAGCTATTTGCTACCAAACCAACCTACTAAAAGTTTCCACTAGAACTCTTCATTTCTAGATGTGGGAGGGGGAGAAATCCCATGTGGCCAGCTGGCAAAGAGCAAGAAGCATAGACAAATTAAGAAAGCAGATGATGATCACATTGCCCTTCCACTTTTTCATTTTCTTTTCTTTCTTTTTTCTTGCTATATACAGCTCTTGTATCAACAGAAATTGCATTCTTTTCCAATTTCTTTCCAATATGCAAACTTTTCAAGCCAATAGCAGAGATGATATTGTTTTCATTTCTTTGGTGATGTTGGCTTCTTTTGCTATAGCAGCTGATGGATCAAAAAATGGTTTCAGTCAGCTAAGATGTTTCTTTTTGCTTGGTAAATTCAGTCGCTAAAAGGATGTTCATCAACACTGAGGAAAGACACCATTTTACTTTTCTTCAACAGCAAGAGAGATGCTCACTAAGAATATGAAGGTTATTTTCTCCTTCTGAGAGGTGACTTACACATCTGTCCACTCTGGCAGTTGGCATTAATCATCCAGACACTAAGATTTTTCTTTTACAAGAATCTTATTACAAAATTAGATGTCATTTTTACAATGTGTTTTACACCATGCCTACAAGCATTCCACATAGAGTTAGCATTAGCACCAGTGGCTCTTGTCAGAATTAAATATAACAGCGCCCAATAAACAGAAAAACTCCACAAACACACGCTCCTTTCCTTTTTTGTCATTACAATAGTATACTCTATTGTGTTTTTGGCTTGTATACTGCTGATGAGGAGGAGGAAGTAATACACCAAAAGTCTGTGCACATTATAAATTTAAATATGACCGGCAACAACAACAGCTGATTTAAACAAAGTGCCAAAATATCTGAACTGGGAAAAAAAAAAGAAAAAAAAAATCTAAGTGGAAATTCTTACACGTATTGCCAGACCAACTCTGCGGTTTTCTTCAGGAGTCATAACAGGGGTGTGACTGACTTGCAATGGCTTCCCATCATCGTCCTCAGATACGTGGATGCTTAGTTTAAAAACTAGAATTAAGAAAGAGAAACAAATCTTATTGGTTTTATTTGAGTAAAATAGTAAATCCTGAAAAGCTACAGACCTATCACAGCTACATGTAAACTGCTAATAACTATATAGCATTTGTAATAATAGTGATAAAAACTTGGTATATATAAAAAAGTGTACAGTTTATAATGCTATAGACATTCAAATAAAATGTGGCTAGGTGTTATTTTAGCCAAGTCTCATTTGAATGCCCCTATCATGAACTCTCTCTCAAAGACCTGATAATAACAGCCATCAATTACCTGTATTCTTTCCATTAGACAGAAAGACAAGGTCCATATACAGAGGACACCTTACAGTGTACTGTTAATAACTAGTACTGCTTATTCCTCTTGATGTATTTTCTTTATTTAAATCATTATCCTTAATACAAAAATTAATTTAACTATTTTTAAATTAGATAAATATTGCTAGTTCCAAGTCACTTGTGGATCTGAAAATCAATGGGTTCTGCAACAAAATTTGAAATAAAATGTCATAAGTAAACAAGTTTTTCTCCTTTAAACAAAACGATTAAAAAAAGTGTGTATTTGTATAAATACCTGTGTTGTCTTCTTTCCTTTTTATCTGGTCTCTGTTTTTAAAAAAAATTAAGAAGATACTGTCTGTAAAAAATTTTAAGTCACAAACCGTACATGACACCACCAATTTTTTGAAAAAATTAGCTTTTATATCACCTAACAGCACATTTTTTTTTTTAAAATAACAAAATTTTAAAAGTAAATAAACAAAAGGATGATCCCAATCCATTGAACTAAGCTGTTAGCTTTCTTTAGGCATTCTCTTGTACTGTGTACGAAGACTGTACATAGCAGAAATGAAGGAAACAAGCATTGATGTCAATAAAAACAAAATAACGAGTTGGAATTTAGTATTTATATATGGAACTCATGTAATCCCACAGAATCTCCAAGATTTGAACTAGTGCTGTGTAGTTGGTGCCAGAAGGTAACTGCCTTGGAGAGCCTCTAATGCATCATTATAAGACATTCCACAGATGCTTGGCAGAACTGAGATCAAGGGATTGATCTGGCTAGGAAAGATGTGTTCTTTGGTCAGTCACAACGCACCTGATCCTAGAATAAAATGAGACGACCATAAAAATTTCAGCTAAAAACATGCTCCAGATCACGAAACCACTTCTAGAAGCTTGGATGAATGGATGCAATAATGCATGTGGGGTTCAGCACTTCAGGAGATCACCACACCCACATCTTTCTATCTGGTAAAGGAGAAATGTTGATGGATAGTAACACAATCTTCTATTGTTCAATTAATTAACCATGATGCCAAGTGTTGTTTTGGGCAGATGGCCAGCCCAGTGTATTGTTCAAATAAAAATCTCTGTGATTTGGACATGTACTGTAAGTGTCACAACACAGTCTGAAGATCCAATCTGCCCCTTCCTGCTTGTGACCAGGGTTATGCTTTCCGGTGGTTTTCTGCAATGACTGTTATTGCAGGAACACTCTGGTCAGTGCAGCCGCCACTTTGAGACAGAGTCCAAGAGCATGGATGCCTGCCATCCCATCCCTTGTGAAGTCAATAATAGCCTTCTGCTTTTTTTTTTTTTTTCACTGTTGCTGAAGTCTTCCATATAACTTTGACACAGCTTATATACATGAGTCTAGATCTCAACATTCTCATATGACCACATAAATTTACAATGTAGAGAAAAGAATTTGTTGTTTTAACTTAAGTTTTTTGCCAAACAGATGCTTGGTCTCCATAATAAATATCCATCTAAACAATGCTCAAAATATGCTATGCTTGACAGTTGGAAACAACATATTTACTAGAAAACAGGTCTGCCTACCGAAGCAACTCATCTTATACAGTGATAATGATCAGGATGTAAATCATGGATAAGCTCACTTGTTTGGTGTGTTCAAAAATATCTGTATATCTGACAGAACAGCATCAGCTTTTTATTTATTTATTTATTTATTTATTAAAACCAAATGTGTCATTCACAGTCCTATCTGCTGATGAAACATCAAAACTGCAAACGTGCAGTATATGAAACACACTTCCTAATACTGACCGGAAATTCTTACATGTACCCTACTCAGTACTTCTGACTGCACCATTTGAATGTGATTTGCTCACCATGCAGGCTTCACAGGTACAACACCAGAACACTGCAGTTTATAATGACATTTCAAACCACCAATATTCCGCTAAACCTATGCTTGGTAGCATAACAAGGCATAATATGCATCTTGACATAAGTTAAGCACCACCAGATTTCCCAAAACGACTGCATAACTGAAAATGTATTTCTGACAAAAAAGTACCAATATTTAAAAAGGAACAGAAGAGTATAATGGCATTTGTTTATTTTCCTATATCATGCAGAAATTTTGAAAAGGTACGAAAAAAGTAAAAACTGGTTATTGCTGTAAAGTGCATTGTGTTAGATGCATCATCAGTATTTTACAATGAATGAAAATGTTAGTGACCTGGAAGTTCAATTGTGATGTTTAATGTCAATATCAAGTGTAACCTCCCCTTGTATGGATGATTTCCTCATCCCGCTTCCTTGTGCTCCTCACAAGACACCAAATGCATATCTGTTGTATTCTCAGCCACTTCCCATGCAAAGCCTGGCCCAGTTCTGCTGTGCTGTAAACAGGATTCCTCTTCTCTACGCTACACCCAATCTGATCACAAGCTAAGAATGAGTCACAAATGCACTGTCCTCAGAATGGGGGAAAAATGACAGGTTTACAAATGTTTTGATAGTAACTGAAGCAGATACAGTAACATGATCCAAACATCCATGAAATATCTGCCACCTCAAGAAACAGGGCCAGCTGTGTTTCCTTAATTGCAGGTTTGTCTCCTGTGATGCTGTTGCCAAACACTCATTAAACCATTAACAAATAGAATAAACTGACTTTCATCTGACTAATGTACAGTCTTCAATTAACTAAAATGGTTATTGGTCCACCTAAATTTAGCTTGATGATGCATATTGCACAATTTTGGACATTTCCATGTGGTGGTGAGCATGGTAAATTTCCTGGACACTGTTCTGGTGTAGCCTAATGTTGAGTTAACAGAGGTTTCTGAGGTCAGTAGTATAAGCATAGAAATTATGGTGCATTTGCCTTGATTTCTTTAGTAGTTATTTTTTGTGATAACATCTACTCAGTGTTGCATACTAAGTTGTTTCCTTGTGTCTCTGCAAGAAAAGCATTTTTCATTCCAATTATCTGCCATCTCTGGGCTTTTGTGCATCATTTTTATGCTATACTGGTATACAATAGCATTTTTAAATATAAAACATCCTGAACTGATACTTTTTTGCATATGCATAGATGACACCATATTTTACTTTTCCAAAGCAAATCCAGCCAAAATCTATCAAATATGTGAGACATGTGAAAAAATGACCAATGCAATCAGACATGATTTCACTCAACCATAAAAATGTTCTATTGTTTCAACATTTGAATTTTAGTTAATATAAAGGAAAATCTAGTGATGCTTAACATATTAAGATGAATAAAAAGGGAGATGACTGACCAAATATAATTATTTCCCTGGGTGAACTGGTACTACTACATAAAATTCAAACTAAGTATAATAGCATACAGAATATATGTACCTCCAATAAGATATCAATAAACATTTGCCAGCTGTGTATTCTTCTACACGGATGCTGTCACCTAGGCGTTCTCTGACAAGGCGCTGAATCTAAAAACAGAAAGATATGGTGCATCTTCCTTAATAGTTGTCTGCAATAACTTTACTTACAAAACCAAATGTTTTTAGCTTTTAACAAGTTACCACTCAAGATACAAAACAATTATCAATTTTTCCACATTCATTCATTTTCTATCAAGATGACAGGATTAGTAAAACAGTCTATAATCAGGATCTATAATAAAACCTTCTATCCTTACTTTACTTGATGTTCCTAGACTGAAACATTCCAGTAAAAAAAGGAAAAATTCAAAATCTATTTGCCAAAATACATTTCAGTAACTTGTTATTAGTTAAAAATAAGAATGGGAAGTAAGCTATCACAAAGAGTAAACTTGAGATGCTTGGCAAGTCAATAATAGTCATAGGAGTGATAGGGTAAGATTAGAAAATGCATGCCACACACAATTCACTAATTTGGGCAGCACAGTAGTCTAGTAGCCTGTCTGCCAGACTGCTAAGATCTCAAGTTCAAATCCTGGTCAGTGATGAACCTGTTTAGTGCACGGTTACTGCTCACACTTCAGTCCAACCCATATCTAAAAGGAAGAGCTCCAGTAACGCCTGTCTGCTAGGTGCCACACCACTACTCTCCTAAATTTAAGAAAATCTAAGAAAAGACTTGGGAAATGATGAATTCAACCCAACTTTGCATGATCTCTATTTTTTTTTTTCATATTTAGTGTTCTATAAATAGTATTGCAGATTACAAATATTGCCCTTTAAAAGGGAAAAATAGATGTAAAAGAAAAGGCAGAAAATTCTGATCTATTTACTGTTTTCTAGACAACAATATAAAAATCTTTAAAGTGAAACAAATCAGAAACAAAACTGATTCACAACACTTGCTTCTCCAAAATTTTATTTAAAACATATTATCAAAAATAGATCACTCTCCAACTTGTCATTTTGAGTTATCAAGAATGGAGTGACTATCTCATAATTTGTAATTCACTCAAATAATTTAACAACAACAAAGGCAACCTGTACTTACCTGAGAATGTAACACTTCAAGTTGTAGAGATACAAACAAAAGGAATCTAGAAATCTAATTAAGGTATTTAACTGAAAATGTTGAGTTGAAAACTTTCCATAAAGACTGAAAGGTAAATAAATTGAAATAAAAAGGCTACATGCTTTTCAAATTTTCAACAAGTAATTTCTCCTACTTCCTCTCATCTTTAATAAGTTATCAATTTTACTTTTTTAAAAAAAAAATCGTGTTTCTGTATGGTGCCAGCTAATCTTTTTTTTTTTGGTTGATCTCATAAGTTTTTTTATTGTGGAAATACATTTTACTTATGTAATCTTATTGATGGTCCTACTACTGAATTGGATATTTTGGGGGGGAAGCAAGAGGACTTTCACTGTTATATCCAATATAAATAAATATATCTGCTGCTATCTTCTCTTCTTTAAAAAGAAAAACATGACATCCACAAGATATAGTTAATATGTATATAGCCTAAAACAACATTTAAAAAAAAAGCATTTGATTCTTCATGAAATGTATGAGAGTCACTCCAAAACTAATGCCTCCTATTTATTTCCATGAAAACTACAAAAGATACAGGGAGCACAATAACACCGTTAGATAGAGCAAGTCTTCAGCTACAAAACTATTTTTCCGCAGAGTCACCACCATTGGCTACGCATTTTCACCAGCGATGAACAAGAGCCTGCATGCCGCATTTGTAAAATTCTGCACCAGTGGAGGCGACCCACTTTTTCACAGCTGCAATGATGGCATCCTTGTCAGGAAAATGTTGCCCGTTTAATACATCTTTCATAAGCCCGAACAGATGGAAGTCTGAAGCCTACAAATCCGGACTATACGGTGGGTGTGGTAGGACAGTCCAGCCAAACTTTGCAACATGCTCCATGGTGTTGAAACTGGTATGAGGTCTGGAATTGTCGTGTTGCAAGAAAACCATTGTCTTCTTCTGTGGCCTGACTCTGGAAATTCGGGCCTTCAGCTTGGTCAGCGTCCCAATGTAGCAGTGGTTTCTCCGGGTTCCAGGAAATCCAGGAGGATCACGCCTTTCCTATCCCAAAAGGCAGTGCACATCACTTTACCCGCCAATGGCTGTGTCTTGAACTTTTTCTTTTGTGGGGAATTCGCATGTTGCCACTCCAGGACTGTCACTTGGTCTCCAGCTCGTAGTGGTGGCACCGGTGATAATGTAGTCTAGGAAACTGTCACCTTCAGCCTCGTATTGGTTCAGCAGGTCCTCGCACACTTGTATTCGTTGGTCTTTCTGTTCCCGTGTAAGCATCCATGGGACCCATCTGGCACAAACTTTGCGATATCCCAATGTTGCCAACATTGTCTCCAATGCAATTGAAGCTGACATCCAGCTCCACACGAAATTCCCTGGTCGTAATCTGCCGATTCGTGCAGATGAGTTGATCGAGGCGCTCTTCATTTCCTGGGGTGGCAGCTGTGCGGGGCAGCCCAGAACGTGGCTTGTCTCTCACATTGTTGTTGCCACTACTGAAATGCTCCACCTACCTCCTCACTGTGCTCACATCCACTGTTTGGTCTCCGTAAATGTTCAGCAAGCGTCAATGAATGTCAATGGGTGCAATTTTTTCAGCATAGAGGAATTTGATGACACACCTCTGCTTCGTACGCACATCCATGTCAGACGCCATTTTGCCAGACTGTTCCTCTGATGCTATCTGCCACACAACAACCGAATTTACAGGATATTGGCAGGAAGGTTCAAACTCTACTGCCATACCATCAACATCCGCCTCTGACGTCGTGGACATACAAAACAAAATAGGAGGCATTAGTTTCAGAGCGATGCTCGCACATCATAAAATAAACATTCAGTGTATTAGTTATTCTACCTAAGCACTTCAGGAAAACAGCTTGATAATAATAATAATAAAATTATGAAAGAAAAGAAATAAAGTCAGAAAATAGCAGCTGCTAGACCAACATGAGATATTAACAATCCTTGGGATTTTAAAATTCTTTTACACAAGTTAGAAATGAGAGCATCAATCATCTATTATAGCAAATGCATGTTTTAAAAATTAAAGAAAATGAAAAAAATCTAAATGTTCAATTACCACAGATGCAAAATATTCTTAGGTTAGGTTGAAAGTTTCAATTTAATATCAATTCTTTCTTTCTTTTTATGCTGCTAAGAAACTCCAAGAGTCTTAGTAACATAATACTGATAATAAAAGGTTTGTAAAAATTGTTGCTATCCATTTTTCACAGAGCAAATGTTTTTCAACATACCTCTTATGCAGCTACAGACTGCTGACTGTCAATGTGTAACGTGATGTGACACTGATTTTCATAAAGGATACGTAACAACCGGTACAAATTATGCAATGGCTTATCATTATCCAACAGTCTGGACTGAACAAGCTGGTGGATGTAGTTCACCTGAAAGACAGGCAATGTATTAGGTCATTACAAAAGTTTTGTCAGTTTTTATTATGTTAATTTGGGGTTCATTTTTGCCTGCTTGTGAAGGTGTATGTAGATAAGTTTTAAATTGTTTGGTAGCATGTGCTTTGGCAAACATTATGCAAAACCTACCTTTACAAAAATCATAAAATGGATATTTGCTTCACAAGTTCAAACCGAGCCACAAAGCAAGCGAAGCAACTTGTAACATTAAGCAAGCATGGGGCAAGGACACAACAAATGAGCGCACACTACAACGAAGGTTTGCAAAATTTTGATCAGGAAATGTGAGCCTCGAAGATAAGGAATGTAGCAGACATTCTTCCAGCTGTGATGATGACCTTCTGAAAAGCCTCAGTTGAAGCCAATCCAAGAAAAACTGTCAGAAATTGCTTGGGAGCTTGACTTAAGCACTGCAACTTTTTCCCAACATCTTGACGCAATTGGCAAGGTGAGAAAGCTTGACAAGTGGGTGCCTCACTAGTTGTCGGTCTTTGGAAAGGATTGCTCTAACTACTGAAGCCTTGCTGGCTCAATGAAAAATCCCTTCAACATTCAACTATTGACATGGATTTCATCTGAGCTCAAATACCTCTTGACACCAATGCTGATGATCAGTATCTTTGAGACACCTAAACCGCTTAGCTATCCAGCACTTGTCCAGATGTTCTGAAGGCCAGAAGTTTGCCAAACTGTTCTTCCTATATCTGAAGAATCTCTCAACTCTCCAATGTGTAGCTTGAAAATGCTGCTCATTAACTGCTGTAGTAGTATCCAGATGACATCAAATTAAAACCTAATCAATGAACATTACACCTTTTGATGTGAATCTCTCAAGCAGCTCTCCTCGCAGTCCTCCATCAAAGTAGCAGCAGCCAAAGCTCTGGATACCACCTCTCTCATCAACTCCTTTGCTAATATCAAAGCTCATTCAGAGTCCTGCTTCAACTCTTGAATTTTACAACTTTCATGTAATATTTTGAGTTTGTATTGGCAATAAACTGTTTCATGTTACAAATTGTTGGTTTTATTTCTGGTGGTTGTTAGAGGTATCCTGAGGCAGGGGACCCCGGAGCTTAGCATTTGGTACTCATATTATAGAGACAAGGGCCTTGAAACTTGCCATGTGATATTCTGGAGACAGGTGCCAAACCTCAGCAATCAATACCATGATATTGCAGTGACGGGAGCCCCCAGATCTCAGCACTGTGCATATTCGTGATGTGGTACTTGGGGGGGGGGGGGAGGAAGTGCCTTCCCAGATGTATGATCACTATGCAACTGCTACAAGTTTCATATTACAGCACCTCATGAAAATAGAGGAAATAACCCCCACTTTTTTTTTTTTTTTTTTTTTTACATAATCCCCATTTCTGGACAATAATTTGTTTATCATAAATGCTAAACTTCTTCCCAAACATATCCTGCAGCTACACATTAGCATTTTTAGTGCTTACACCCTCTATTGTGAGGAATTCTGTTTTAACACATTATTTGCTCAGACTCAATTTACGACAACTACTGATTTGTCTGCATAGCAGTTTTTACCTGTAATCAGAGCTCATTACTTTCAGTACAAAGCTTGAAGTTATTATTATGAAAAATCTAAAATGTTTGTAATTTATAAAAACAAGTGATGAAAGTAAAAAAGTCAAAAACAAACTAGCAAACCTTTTCTCGTTCACCTATATTTTGAAAAACACAAGATATTTGCTTAAACTGCACTTTCATAATAATCCTCAGAAACTTCTTGCAATATACCCAGGAAATCTATTTCAATCAACCATAATTCCATTACTAAAAAAAAAGGAAAGCGAGAGAAACATCTGATATTAAAAACTCAGCCAGTTTAGCAATTTATAATAATTATGTCCTCTTAGGCAGTGCAGTAGTAGTCCAGTCAGGTTTGAAAGATTGAATTCATATCCCAGTTTGGATCAGCTCGGTTCAGCAAAGTTCCCAGGTATGGGTTCTTCTTGCTCCTCTTCACCAGTCATCTGAGTTTCCTCCAAGTGTTCCAACCCCCCCCCCCCCCGACAAGTTCTAGTAGGGACCTTAACAGTGAAATGGTCCCTGTTTCTATGCTTCAGGCCTTTTAGGGGTAGGGGGTTGTGCTGGATACGATGTTAAAACCACCTCATCGCCAGAGCAATGATAGACACAGCTGTGGCTTTGCCAGAGCTGCTGCTGCTGCTGCTGCAGGATGCTGCAGTACCTTCTGTGAAGAAAGCGCTGAGCACACATAGTAGTGTCCTGTGATGTCAACTCATGGCAAAAACAAGAACACTAAAAATTATGTCCTATATATATATATTTTTTACTTAAAAAAAATATTTTACTTGTTTATAAATTAAATAAGACTCTTTCAAATAATTTAAAGCCTGCAGAGATTCTTGAAAACCTATGCTGGACTGGTTGCAATGTGTCAATGATATCAATTTCAAGATATAGGTAAACTAAAAAAAAAATTATTATTTGTTAATTTTAAATTTCATTATTTTAAAAATTACAAAATTCTCAAGAATGACAAAAAAAAAATCATTGTGATGAGGTTAGAATGAAGGTGAAAAACAAACTGAACTATTGTTTTTTTAATACAAAGCATGTTTACATAAATGCATTCATCAACTTACCTGGAGGGAATGCACCAGAGACTTGCCATCTATAATCAAATAAAAACTGAATTAAAAGTTGAAAATAAATTTGCACTAATTTTTTTTAAATTGCTAAACTAAAATAGGAAAATGTGAGGAAGTTTTGTTCCCCCTGTAAAAATTTAAACAACATCAATATGTCTCACCTTCCTGAAAAAAGGGCCAAATTAATGTTGAAACAGACTATTTTTTCAAATTTAGTTTTTTATTATACAATGTCACTGTGTAGCGATAGTTAGCTTCATTTGATAGATGGTTAAAATTAATAAATTTACTATCTAACAATGTGCATAATTAAACAGTCTTCTTATGCAGGGGATTTAAAAAAAGGAAAAGGTAGTTGATAGTATGCAGCAGACTGATCTCAATTAAGCAGTGACAGTTCTATTTCATAAAAGAGCCATCTATGATTAAGATGGTGAAACAAGACAGACATGTATAGGATTTTTAAGTTGTAATTTATTTATATTACAAATATTTAGCTGCAACTGCTCTACAGTAGCAAAAAAACTTTAATTATCCAGAATTCTGTACAATGCAGTGCTCCAGCAGTAGACTAACAGACTGCTAGGTTTAACACATTGAGTTAGAATCCCAATCAAAACCAGCTTGGTTTGGTGTACCTCCTTTCCTTAACATTGTTCCTTCTCACTCTTCTTCACCAGTTGGCCATGTGGGTTTCCTCTCATATCTAAAAATGAAAGGTCCTAGTAGATACTTTCATTTGTGGTCTCATGCTGAGAAGTGGTCATATAACCCAATCAGTAAGTAAGCATGTAATCCCTATCTTATACCTAAGATAGGGAATCTACAACACCTGGAACCAGGAAAGCATACACACAGAACTAAGATAGGGATCTACAACACCTGTAACCAGGAAAGCATATTTCTCACACACACAGACAAGAATGTTTTACAAAGCAAAAAAGAAAGAAAAAGGACAAAAACTCAAGCTTATATGATTCAGTTCAGTGATCTCACCTCCGGTCTGATGATCCTCAACTAAGATGTCAATGTCAAGGAGACGCCAAGGAATTGTTGGACTATCACCCATCAGTGTTAGAGTCACCTATTGTGTATATATATAAAAAAAAAATTTGATTATTATTTTGCAAAAGCACTTTATTCTTTTAAATTAAACTAAAATCCAACTGATATCATTTTTTAAAATTTTTTCAATTTCTATTGTTAGATGTATTTATGCTATGCATTCATTTAATTTACCTTCAATTTCACAAGACACCACCGTGGCTTATAGATAGCCTTCATTGAAAGCGACAACAACAAAATTCTTATGCTTAAAATGGTTCACAATATTAATATTAACCAACCATTTATCTGAATGCATTCATCCTTCTAGCATGCTTACTAAAAAATTCATATTTCTTGTATAGACTATCAGGTCTTCTGGATAATCTTTACACCAATACAATACAGGGTCTGCAGCCACATCTGCCCTGGCTTTTATTAAAACAAAGAACAATACATTAAAATTTTACACCAGGTTTACAATTTCTTTATTACCTTACTGTCATTACTTTTTAAAATTGTAACAGGTTGTTTATTTGATTATTTTCCTCTTTTGACTGTAACTGCCTGATTCTCTCTTCCTCCAGCTCATATATTGTTATTTTCAGTACATTTTTCTTTCAAGGTAAGCACACACACACACACAGTGATTGTCAACACCTCTGACTTATTCAAAACATCTCTGGTAATGACCTCATTAACAGGACTCAAAATCTTGCGAACAGCTTCTTTATTTTTATATAACAATACACCCCAATTGTTTTTTTATTATTATTATTATTATTATTATTATTATTATTATTATCAATATATACCCATTATTACTTACCTCAAATTCATGTTCGACCAAAAATTTTACTCTGCCATTTTCTAGAGAAAAAAAAATATATAAATAGTATAGAAAAAAGTAACTTGTCAAAATTTGTTGAAGAAACAAATTTATTAATCTGGAAAAATATACTTTATTTAACATTGCTATGTTAGAGTCTATTAAAATGTGAAGAAATCCCACAAATATGATAAAAAAAGAAGAAAAATCTCATATCAACTTAGCTCTGGAGTTCATGACAAAAGTACATGATATTTTAAAAGTTGTAACCATTTTAAACAATAAAGCAACCAAAGACAATAGGTTTATTTCCAAATTAGCCATCAGGTGGTGGAAAACTCATCTTGCCCTGACCTGTCTGTCTTCTTGAGTGCTGTCCTGGACAATCAGTAGGTTACACAGTTGATCAAAACAGCAAGACAACTTAACAATTAACCAGCCATATCAAAATTTGTGCATCACAAACAGTCCTCCTCAGGACTAATCATAATGATGGCAACAGGGAATGATCAACGAACCAAAAACATATTTGGAAAGTATATTACAAATAATAAGATTATAGGAAACAGCCAAAATAACCCTTCTACTTGAACACTTTCCATTCTCATCTTAAACAAAAGCAAGCCCTTTCACAGAAAGATGATTTTTCCTGCACAAGGAATTATTTGTCCATAAGCTAAAATAGAGTCAATCAATAAGTTATCAAACTTATCTATGATATGTAAGCATTTTTAATGACTGTGCAGAGCATAGAACTTACCTGGGAAAACCCTTACAGGAGAGATAACTCACCCTTGAATCTTGAAATCACTTGATTTTGTGTTGTGACCAGGTTTTGGCATTAGCTCTTTGATGAGGTCTCCTTTAACTTTCAGATCTGCTGGACTGAAAGATCTTATACTAACGAGGAATGAGAACTCACCAATTTTCAGGCGTCTCATCTGTGGAGGCAATTCACTGCACACCAAACGGTACTGGATAACCTGGCTTAAACGTTCCAACGTATGACGCTTTTCCAACACTGTGATAGGATCAGGAGGCACAATTTTGTCCTGAGAAAGAGAGAAAAAGTAAATTATGTAAAATAAATATGCTGCAAATTTTTTAAAATTATGTCAGTTGTTTGCAAATATTCAAATGTTTTATGTTAACTATAATCAAAGACATTAGTTGCAACATTTGAGAGAGATTTAATAGTTAGACACTCACTCTGATGCACGTTGGTAACCGTGGGTATGTTCCAGTTGTTAACACATCTACAGCATAAGGTAAGGAGAAATTTGGAAGCCTGCATAAAAAAGAAAATTTACATCTCAGAAAGACTTTTCATGAATAATACTGTGATAATTAAAATCAACTACTTATACAATAATGGTTGCAAAGTTTTCTATTGAATAGCAAATTATTTAAGATTTTGCTACAAGCATACTGTTGGTTTTCACAAAGACACCTCTCAAAAAGTAAGTAATTAGCTGATTTGCTGAAATTATGAATGTCAGTATGCAATCTGTTAGGTATAGCAGTGATACCAAACAATGGGCATTCATCAAAAAGTTTCAAAGTAAGCTACATGGTATTTCATCTTTTATCAACATTCTTAATTCTTTGCACAGTGTTTGCATGCATGTGTGACAGAACGTTTCCTGTGAGGTGCTAGGCAATAATTAAATTATAGATTTACTTTTTATTTCTTCTTCTTTGTTTTTACATGGAAAAGTTTTAGTTTAAAAATAATTATTTGATCCAGCTAAAGAAAGTACAAGGGTTTTGTCATGGTATAGTTCAATGTTAAAATCCTGAATAAGCAAGACTGTTAATTTTGTCTCCTGAAAAATTAAACAATTAATACATGGTAAGGGAGGAAAACCATAATAAATGTATTATGATGAAAAGTTTGATTTGTGATGTTCATATTTATTTTGTGAAAGAGCCTCTTTAGGAAGAGCTTACCTGGCATGGACAAGTGTCTCTCTGGCCATACGAGCCAGCATATCAGCTGTTTCAACAAACAGTAAAGACTGCTGTTCTAGAAAGTTACATATTTCCTGTGAAGAAGTACAACAACACAAGTTAAATGTGCATTCAAGATATTTTCACAAAACACTTCCATAACAAACAAACAAACAAACAAATTCCAGTAGGAAAATCTTATCTATCTACAGTTGTACACACACAGCTGGAGTTCTTTATATAAATGAGGTAATGATGTTTATAAATTACAGCAGATCTTCCATAAATTTGCAGATATAAAATAGTTGTTGTATAATCATCTTCGTAGTCGATATTTATGAAACTTCTAATAAAGCATAAAGGTATGAAAGATGAAAAGTAACGAACAAAGAATATAACAAAACTAAAACTATTAAACTAACTTTGAAAAAATGAGTCTTAATGAAATCCAGACAGAGATGCTAAAATGAACTTTCAGGGATTACGAGGTGTAGTCAAAAAGTATCTGACCTTTGGCAAAAAAAACAAGTAATATTAAAAAACTCACCATTTTGATTTAGTTTCCTTCAAAGTATTCGTCTTGGGAGTCTACACACTTCTGCCAGCATTCCTGCCACTGCTAGAAACATTTCTGGAAATCACTTTTTGGGATGCTGTAGAGCTGTGACGTCGAATTTTGCTTAATGTCCTCTGTTGACTCAAATCTTCTCCCTTTGAGTGTTTTTTTTGAGCTTTGGGAATAGCCAAAAGTCACACGGAGCCAAGTCTGGGGAGTAGGAAACCTGACAAACAAATGGTGTGTTATGCTTGGCGAGGAATGCTTGGACGACATGGGCGGAATGAGTGGGTGCGTTGTCATGGTGGAGTTGCCAGTTCTTTGCTGCCCACAGGTCGGGTTGTTTTCGCCGCACAGCTTCACGAAGGCGACGAAGAACCCCCAGGTAGTATTCTTTGTTAATTGTCTGACCTTGTGGTGCATATTCATGGTGCACAATACCTCTGTAGTCAAAAAAACAGGTCATCATCAGTTTAACATTGCTGCGCACCTGTCTTGCTTTCTTTGGTCTTGGCGAGGATGGATGCTTCCATTGGGATGATTGCAATTTTGTTTCAGGGTCATAGCCATACACCCATGTCTCATCGCCAGTGATGATAGTGTTCATGAATTTTTGATCTTGGCTAGCACACTCCAGCATGTCCTGGGAGATTTCCTTTCTGTTTTCTTTCTGCTGGTCAGACAGCAACTTTGGTACGAATTTGGCCGACACCCTCCTCATGCTCAAATCTTCTGTTATAATTGACTGAACTGACCAATGCCTGATTCCAACTTCGGCGACAATCTCCTCAATAGTCACACGATGGTCTTCATAGACTATTCCTCGAACCTTTGCAATCATTTCGTCGTTTCTGGTAGTCGATGGTCTGCCACAACGTGGCTCAGTCCACTGAGGTGCGGCCATCTTTGAACCGGTTGTACCACTCCTTTATTTGTGTTTTTCCCATAGCATCATCTCCAAAGGCCTTCTGAATCTTCTCGATAGTCTGGGCTTGCATATCACCAAGTTTTTGGCAGAATTTGATACAGTATCTTTGCTCAATGAGCTCGATCATCTTGACTCAAAAAGAAAAATCACACAGCACACTCTTCACGTCTGTACTCAATGCGTCACTGTGGGCGACTGGCGCAACCTACAGACACGAAAATTTTTGCGCATGCTCAGAAAGGACGTGGCCACCTAATACCCATGCAGATTTTGCTCACGCATTATTATTTTGTTCAAACAAATTCAAGGTCGGATACTTTTTGACTACACCTCGTATATTGCCACTGTTTCTTGGGCAGACCCATCTCAAAATAAATTACCAGTAAATGTAGTTGATAGTGATAGTATTAATTTAAGAATTGTATTGAAGGCCATTTTTCTTCCCTGTGAGCCTATAATTAAGCAATGATTGTTTCCTTCTTCCTTGTAACTGCTAAACTAAACTAAAACAAATTTAAAGTATCAAAATTTGCACAAGACAAACAAACTATAGCTTTTGTGTTGCCAATAAAGTGCAAAGAAACAATTAAACTATACATTTTTCAAAAAATGTTTTTTCTATTATCATTGACTTTAAGTGAAGAAGTTCTGCTCTTAACAATTATGCAATCTGGTTTTTTTAAAAAAAAAAATTAGAATGGATTATGGTATAGTGGTAATGTGCAGATGTTCATCAACAGAGCTCTAACTATAACAGATTTTTCTGATCCAGAGCACTGTGAGAGCAATACATAGACAAAAATCCAACTTTACCACTTTTCCAAACGAGTCTCTGCTTATCACTCACCCCGCACTTATCCACCTTACTGGCACTGTTCGCCCACTTCACTAGAGCCAAAAGACGAACAAAGAGCTGTCGAGTTCGATTTGCAAACCGAACTATTTCGATTTTCCTGTAAAATAATACTCTGCATTACTGTAAAGTTAGATTTTTTTTGTAAATAAAATTATTTTTTTAAAAAAAAAAAAAACTGAAAATTTGGAAACAGAAAAATTCTTGTTTATCTGGAATGCTTTGGACCAAAGAAATTTCAGATAATTGATATTTCTGTTAATTGGATATCATATAGCTAGGATTCAAACTTTATTTTTTCACCCCCTATAACTATCCAAACATTTACATATCATAAAATACCGTCAAATAAAGTAAATAGCAAAATTAATTCACATAAATAAAAACCATTGAAATCAGAATTTTTTTAAAAAATACTATTACATACCAAAAAATCCTCTGTCCCTCCACTTGCGACAAGCATTAAACAATGGTGTCTGGGGTGGCAGACATTGATGCAAATGGAGAGTATATAACAGAGACAGAGTTGGTAGAAGCAGCAGCTACAGGAGAATGTAAGAAAGGCATTTCATCAAGAGTAGGCATAGAAGTCACAGGATGGTCACTCACCGTCTATGTCGCTGAATGCACAGTAAAGTAATTCCAGCTTTGTAGCATCAAGTAATGAGGCAAGGGAAAGACTTGGAGTAACAAAAAATTGCTGGGCACAATCTCTTGATGCTTTCTTAAAGAGAGCTTGCAGGATTGTTTGTTTTAAACAGTTAAATTTTTCCATAATTAACTTATCCTGAATGCTGTAAAGTTTTATTTAAATGATTTTTGCTTAAGAAAATTAATTAAATGGCCTGTTAAAGCTAGTTATTTTTTCTTGAGGGGCCATAACCTTTTCATTATCATCACTATCTTCACTTTCCACCAAATGTGGATTCATCACATCAATAATTTCTGCATTGGTCAAAGTTTAATAAACTGGTACATTACTATCACATATTCAATCCAATTCACTACATCTTCACTTAACTCCTGATTGACCACTTCACACAAAGCATCATTTCTGGCACCTCAGATTTTTTTTTGCTTAACATGAAAGCCTTCAAATTTGCCATCATCATCATCATCAGAACATTATTAGGGGCCAAAGATTCTGCCAAGTTTCTTGATTGTAGCAAATGATACAGAATCTCAAGCACATGCAATACACCATACTGCAACTTCAACTATGAAATTTTTCTTTCCTAAAACCACTGAATGCACCAGCACCCATATTGTTCACTACTTTGTACATGGATTTTTGCAATAGTTACACTTCTTACTTCTGATGATTCCCTAATCCATAGGCCAAATTGAAGTACACTTAGGTGGTAAATATCTGGCTAAGCAGGACAATCATCCAACAACAACTCAATCTTGCAGGTATTGAATAGACCAACATTTTTACAATGATGCCTGGCCTCAGAAACAAAGTGATAATCAACCTAGTAACTGGTCAGCTCCTTTGTAATCCATGGCTGCTTATTTGACCAATAGAATATTGGGAAACTTTGACCCGTGAACGTGGCCAAATACTTTTCCCAATAACAAGTAGTTTACAGTTGTGAGTGCTGGCAACATTAGCACAGGTCAGTATGCAGAACACATCCACGGAGTCCTTTACCATAGATACCACATGATCTTCACTAGTCACCAGAGTATTATGTGGTAGGCATCGTCAAGAGTCCAATCTCATCAACCTAGCAAATTCATCAACATACTTCTCCACACCCTCAATGTCAGCGGACTCTTCCAAAAGACTAAAATAAGTTAAGGATTGTAAATTTTTTTCTTATTTAGAATTCCAGATAAATGAGAATCTGCTGTACAATACAACTTATGACTTTACATGCAGTCTTCATGAAACAGTGCACAATTTTATTAGATATAAATATAATTATACACCTCAACACAAGCTAAAAATCACCAACTTTTCCACAATATTAAACCAAAAGTAAAGTGTTACAGCAATTAAGACATTTTCATGATTAAGCTCATGCATTTGGCACATCTTGATTACATGTACACCTGGTGTTAGGTTTGTAAAAATGAAATATAATATAACAATCTATAGTGGCACTAGAAAGTATGTCTAAAAATGCCAATATGCACATACAGCATGAAGATGCTACACAATAGCCCAGAGATAGCAGATAATCAAAATGTAAAATGCTGGGCTTTTCTGCAGAGACAAAGAATCTTGACATGTACCACTGCATTATCAACCAACACTGTAGTTAATAAAGCACATATTGGGAATCAACAATAAACTAACCCCAAAAGAAGACAAGTCTGTTATTCATGAAATGTGCCACAATCCTTTGCCAATGTCACTGACCTGAGAAACCTCTAAAGACCCAACAAGGTATTTACCAGAATGGCACTCAGAAAAACCTTGGTTACCATGCCTGCCACTCTGAAAAATGTTCAAGGTTTTCAAATCAATAAAATTTGTGAACATGGAGGCTACATTAGTCCATTGAAAGTTTGGTAACATGAGGAACAAGCTTGCAATTAAGGAAACATTGCTTGGCCTCTTTGTTTCTGCTGGTGGATCATAATCGATCTTGTCCCTAAAACCCTAACTATTATTGCTCATTCTTGGTACTTGGCCAGTATTTAGGGACAACAATGCCAGATCTGACCATGCAGCTGCAGTGGTACATGTATGACCAGTGTAACTCAGTCCCTTTCTTGCCATGCTATGAGCCAGGATTTGAACCTGATAAAGCATTTTTGGAACAAATTGGGCAAAGTATGAAGAAAAATGCTGATCAAAATATTGCTGAACAGGCACTTCACATGATGAGCTACAGAGAATATCATTATGCATTCAACATCTTGTGACCAGTATAGGGTGTAAAAAAAATTTGTGCATGGCAAAATTACACTCAGTACTGGCATTAAACACTATAATCAGGCTTCAACACTATGCACTTTACAACAATAGTAGTTTAAAGAGCCAGTTTCTATATTTTCCAAGCAACTTTTATGTAGTGTGCTATAATACCAGAAAATAAACAAATGTCATCATTTAATCTTATATTCCTTGCCAAAATTTTGATACTTTGCCAAATTAAGTTACTTTTAGTCAGAAATGCATTTTAGATTATACAATGGTTTCTTCAGGAACAAATTAATATATCTGTCCTGCAAGTTATAACTCACCTTTCCATGTCTGTTTTTCTTGGCAAGCTGAAAACATAAATTAAAACAATAGCTAATGCAAGTAAATGCATGCTCAATATTAAATTACGTTTCTTATTTTAAAATATTTTTTTATTCAAGAACTGATTTAAGTTGAAAGTCACATTTAAATCTTACTACAATACTGATGATATGTCAACCTACCTATTCAGCATTAGAAACAGGGGTAACGAGTTTTTTAAAGAACTCCAAAAAATCTATTCTTCATCACTGCGCACACTCATTAACACTCTCTATAAAAATATTAAATTTTAAAAAAGAAAGCTATGCTTTAAAATCTATTATTACTCTTATGTTTTATGAGCCTGATACAGATACTTACAGTTCTGAGAGAACAGACAACTCATGGTAAGTCCGTTGAATAATGTAGTCTATCAAGGTTGACAAAGGTATTGTACCGCCACCCTGGGGCCCAGCAGGAATAGGCAGTTGACTGTCTATGGGTGGCATTTTCTTCCTAACAATAAAAAAATAAATGATCTAGTAAAGATACAAATATCTTTTAAAACATTAACTACTCTAAAACAGCTTAAGTGGTTAGTAAGCTGAAAACCAGTTACTGAAAGCATTAAACTTTAAGAACAGTAGCCCAGTATCAAGAGATAGCAGCAATAGTAGAGAGCACATTCATAAACACGTTACTTGAAACGTTAAACACCACCAGACTGCCAGTAGCTACTATTCTTAAGGTTTACCACATTGGAACAAATGCAAAAGCTTGGATACATTGTTTCCAACATCAGTAAAAACAGACAGCATTTTCCAAGTATTGATCTGAGAATAATTCATTTAGGCATTAGTGGGTTAATGGTACATAATTCTAGCAAAGAAATCAAAACATAATAAGTGGTGGTATATGTAAAACTGTGACTTGGAGAGTCTAATCAATCAGTTCTAAGTGCGTTTAGTAGAAAGCGGTCTTGATGGGGCCATGGCACATTTCAATTTCGGTATAGAATACGGTATAATAATTCTCTGTTTTTCTTTTTTTTTTTTTTTAAATGACGAATTTTAACATCGATCAACGCTAAACGAATACATGCTAGCCACTAACAGAAGCCGCTAATGAAAGCAGCATCTGTGAAACCCGGGATTCAGCACCTTTTGTATTCCCCGAGAGGAGTCCTTCCTCCCTCTTGCGTCTTTGTTTTAACATACGATCCGGCCGCTGGGTACTCATTGGCGCTTTCATCGACCGGTTGAGAATAGCGGCCGTCTCCTCCAGTCAATTCGACATCTCATGCCAGTACCTAAAAGGTGCAGGCAGTAGTGTGGAACTTTATTTGGGAGTTTCCGATGAAGCTGCCGGCTGTCTACGGGTATTCACCGGGAGCCGGCCTCCACAGCAGCACAGCGGACGGCTGAGAAACGAGCGGGTCGGCTCCACATTCTTCCGAAATTAATCCGGCGAAATGTTCTGAAAAGCGATTACTGTTCACTTTTTAAACAGATGCGTTCGAATAAATACATACCTTACAGGCTAACGGTCGGCAATTTTACGGCGATTATTAGTAAAAGTTTCGGGTTTTGCGGCACAAAGTCGCCATTGTTGTATGCAGTTACGACGACGACACCACCAAGTGGTCATACCAAAAAACAAGGGCAGTAAGTGGTACGAGTGTTGTATTCTAGGGCACTTCCCAGTTATTTTCTCTCCCCCCCCCTTTTTTTAGCAATTCATGTTGAATAACTCTGAAATTCACATCTCTTGTATTTCTAGTATAATACCAAACGTTACTATTGGCCAAAGTCTGGGGTTAACAGTAGCACCCAGAAAGAAATGCTGATAAATGACAATGATAATAAGACAGATGTTAGGAAAATATGTTAAAGATCTAGTAATCGTTCACAGGCATTCGATATTTAGCACCTGTACGTGGCGGATGTACTTAAGGAAGACTAGTACTAAACACCCAAGGAAAGTTAGGGGTACAACATGCAAAATCCAAATACTCAACTTGAGAGATCGACCGAAAGCAGAATTGTGACAAACATTCGTTTTTAAAGGAGAAATCACCCATAGACTATGGCCTGGTTGTTTTTTGTTTTTTTTTTAAGAACAAGGCAGATAATTTTTCATTATCTTCTAATTCACTCGCTTTTTCTGAAAAGACGAACTATATCTGAATAAAGACAGCGGGCGTTGAGACGGTTAAAGTGAAGAATGCAAAAGAAAAATCAACATAGATGAGTGCACTGTACAATGATGGTTTGCAGAGTTTCGATCAGCAGAAGTGTTAGCCTGTGATGACAACCGTCTGAAAGCCTCAGTTGGAGCCGATATCCAAGACAAACAGTGCGATAAATTGCTGGAGAGCTTGACGTAAGCACTGCTGTGTTCCCGGCATCTCGAGGCAATCGGCAAGGTACAAAAGGTTTACAACTGGGTGCCCACGAGTTGAAAACAACAACAAATCGTCGATTGGAGATCTGCTCTTCTCTTTTCATAAGAAACAAAACCTGGGAAAACCATCACAGCTGAAAGGTACTGTTGTGTATTAAACGTTCA
The DNA here is from genome assembly GCA_018389105.1 of Nautilus pompilius. NCBI lineage: Eukaryota > Metazoa > Mollusca > Cephalopoda > Nautilida > Nautilidae > Nautilus > Nautilus pompilius. The sequence goes on along the minus strand of JACATO010002150.1, from coordinate 634,402 downwards.
TCAGAAACTCTCCCAGCGACAGCCGGCATTGGTGAATGGAAGTGGCCCAATCTGCTCCCTGACAATACTCGTCCTCGTGTTGCTAAAGTGACTCTCAATATTTAATTTCAAACTAACTCCACCAGGTGTTCTTGTTGTTGTTTTCTTTTGATGTTCACATAAAGAAACTCCATAAAAAATATACTACTCCATTTATTTCAAAAAAACAAACGTATAAATTAGATTTTAGAAAGCAGCATTAGGTTTATCACCATTTGATTGTACATTTATAATTCTATTAGACAAAAAAAAACTACAAAAGCCTAAATATTTGAAGGCCATTTTTTCATAAAAGTATCTTTAACGATTACATAAGCTCAGCTGTATTTCTTTTTAGCTTTTTCTGATTGTCTACTTACATCAAAAACAATTAGAGAGTAAAGTTTTTTAAACGTCACAGGTGTAACTTGATTACCGGGAAAATATATAATTTATTCCACTTTATAAATTCTACTAACATGGTTTTTCAAAATCTATGATTTAGATCAAGCGCGGACATCTAGAAGAACATAAGCCTTATTGATTTAACAATAACACACAAAGAAGGATTCGCTTCTTGGTTATTATCTTTAACGGTTTGAAATCTTACCGCAATTCAGTTAGACTTTTCTGCTACATCTGATGAAAACCAATACTCTTTTGGAACTAGAACCGAATTCCGTCGTTTGATTTTGCTAAATATATCGGAGGTTATCTTAAATGTTAGTTGCTGTTCATTGGACAACTCTACATCAGGCAATATATATATATATATAGCGTTACCTTCACCAAATTAAATTTTCTTACTGCAACACCATTAGATGCGATAAATGTTAGTTGCTGTTCATTGGACAGTAAGAAATTTAATTTGGTGAAGGTAACACTATATATATATATATATATATTGCCTTGTAAGTTGTCAACACCATTAGATGCGAGTTAAAGATACCTGAGATCTAAAGTTGCAGTCGTAGGGGCGACTTTTTAGAATGTAAACATGGTTTCCTATAGACCGAATATTAGCATCTGCAGTCGCTGTACGTAACTTTACATCGATTAAAACCCTGCATCTTAATAAAGCCACCAAGGTAAGTTACCAGTCCTTTTATAGTTGATGCTTGACCAGCGTAAAGCATAGTCTCAACTTCTTTGCTTCCCTAAATATAATTAACTTGACTGAACACATCCGGTCGAGACCGGCTCAATTTGGCGTAGGTCTCTGGTTTGGGTTCTTGCTCTTGTTCATTAACTGGTCGTTTGGATTTATTCCCAAATCTAAAAAAGAAAGGTTCTGCTACAGATATCACTCGTAAAGTCGGCACTTCCGGGCTCCTTGTAGTGCAAGTTAGGTAACTCTCTCTCTAGTGGCTAACTACGGCAGTAGGGCCCGTGAAGTCAAGTTATTTACAAGTCATACTTGGCATCGGGCCGCGTACTGTCAGTTTTATATTATAATATATTGTTGAATATACTCGATAATTTGGAAATATCAAAGTTTCACGATTAACTGATGATTCTTTGGTTTTATAATTAATTAGAAAGCTTTCACATACCGAACATTTTGTATTTATGTTTTCTCTAGTTGTGATCTAATTAATCTTGGTATATTTTTTGCTATTGTATAACGAGAGTGATCATCTTGTGACAGGTAAAAGATCTACCTGTCGTCGAAAATTTACTTCGTTTGTGATGTAAAGTATAATTCTTTTAATACATTTAAAGATCAACAGAGATTTTATTGTTATTTTCAATTTAGTTATTTCATTGATGACAACAATTTTAGTTATTCCCTGTATATTTAAGGTATTTTCATAACATCGATATTTTTTAATGATCGGAACGTGCTTAACCAACTGGATTTAAAGTATTTTAATCCTTTTTTAAAATATTTAATATAGCATTTTCTTTAAATATAAACTCAGGAAATTCCGAATAAGATGTCCGTTCAAGAGGCCTATAATTACCTGTTTCGCAACAAGTTTTTATTTATTTATTTTTTTTAGAAGTCTCACTTTGTACTGTCCATGGAATCTCTCTCGTTACTTTCTCTAGATTCTTCGAACAGTATACATTACAGTGAAAAATACTAATGATACTTTCATAATTTATAACTCTGAAAAAATCTTTTCTGCTCTAGGTCTAAGACTCGGAATTCTTTAGATGTAGTCTCCGTTAATAACGATACTGACAGTTTCTTAAGACATTTGCTGCTTTGGAACACCTACAAAGGCTCACTGGATGTTATTTAAATTATGACACGTGACTATGATTTTAGACTCTTTATTTCTGCTAGTCAATAGATATGTAAATTAGATGGTGTAATGCATATCTTCACATTATTTTTTTTAAACGGCGTATAACCTAAAAAAATCAGTAATGTTTGTTATTATGGGTTTTAAAAAAAAAACGAATAGAATAGAAATAAATAATGTATTAGCAGAATATATTGTGAGGCGCTGAAGGTAAAGGCGGTCGACTTACTGCAAACTGGCTCACTCGTTGGCTCCGCCCCATGATCGCGTGTTTATTAAGTCGCCCACGTTTCGCGAAATTTTTCTGCGAGCAGCTGTTATTAATCTATCACCAGTGCCAGGTTATTAGTTGCTTTACTCCGTGATTTATTTCCGTTTTTTCTTTCTTTAATATCCGTCATTTCAAACTGCTCACCATAGGTTTCCCCCTAGATGTCGGTTCTCTCAGGTAGGAGGCAGTCTGCCCTCCCAGATTTCAATATTCAAATATGGCGCACCGGATGTGACGTCACGATCCGCCCCAAACAAACGATGCTCCCAAGGTGCGTTTGTGACTACTATCGTTTATCATATGCATGCATCAACTTTTAAATTAACAAGAAATAATAATAATAATAAAAAAAAAATGGTATAAAAAGTAGAGGATTTTTGCTGAAAAGATTTCCGTTACATTATCAAGTCGGTTAATATTCGACGTCACGTGAGACCTGCCGTTGACCATCTACTCCATTGCTTACAGCTGAGGTAAGAAATACGTTGGTGACTCCCTGAGGCCCACAAAAAACCGAACGAAATATTAGCTTTAGAAACCCGCATTGACGGATCATGCGTCGTCCTCGCTCTATTATGGGTTGTAAGTAGCATGGCTACAGAAGGAAAATGAAAGCGGAAGCTCGCATGTTTCCGGAACCAAATACACCATATGGGGCTTGGGAATCTGAGCAGAACTGGTATCCTGCACTCCACGACAGTCCTTTCAGGAACGCCATATATGCATATATTATTTTGTTTTTATTTGGAATACATCGGTTTCGTCACTGGCAGATCTTTCAAAGCCACAGGACATCTTACAGCATGACTGGAACGACTCCCACCCCCGGGGGAGGGGTTCCCAAAGAACGCTTTACCGGAAACTTTTATATGTTGGCTTTGCTTTATATTGCATTTTTGAGCTTTTTTCGTAGTTTCAGTCGCCATAACACATCATCTAATAAAATGTCCCCTTACCTGATTTTAAAGAAAAAAAATATATATATTATTTTAGCAAATTCGGACCTGACTTAAAGACCAGTGTAAGATGGGAGATACAAAAGTCGGAATATTAAAGATCCTTGCTTCTGTCACTAACTGTCCGCGCCACCTAGGCTGCATAACGGGGAGACAAACAATTCTGGCTCGAGTGAATGACGGGGCGGCTCGACAGGGGTGGAACTCGAAAGGTTGCTGTTGTTTACTAACCAGAGTCGTTACGGAAATGAAACATTCTGTTGTCAGTGCCGGCTGATTGACGTTTTACCGTGAGAACGTTGCGGGCTGCCTACCGTCCGTCTCGTCGCGTCTCGTCTACCCCTCGTGTGTCACGGGAAAACCGAGACTCGGCTGGGCTGGCACCGGGGGAATTAAATAAATAAGTAAATAAAGTAAATAAATAAGTAAATAAAGTAAATAAGTAGAAATCTGTGAGAAATGAGAGATTGAGAATGTTGATAAACTTGACATTTTGATCTTTTGGAATAGGATAGTAAAGAGAAAACAGTTTTTAGTTTATTTTGGAGTACGCTTGTAGGAGGAAACGATCAGCTCTTACTTACACGTCAGCCTCTGTTGTTTTTCTGCTTAAGTTGTATTAACAGTAAACTGTACGTATTACTTACCGACTGTGCAGTGCGACATCGTCTTTAATATCGTTTTACTCGGATGCAAATTTACAGTATGATTGCTATTTGTGGCTTATACCAACCTTTGGTCTCCTCAATGGACAGAAAATAAACACCAGCAACATCTACGGGAAACGCCAGAGAAAAGCAATAGTTAAGTTGGATTTGTATTAATAATTTTAAAAGATTGATTAATAATAAAATGAATGTTTTTCCACAAAAGAATTTCAATCAGTACACGAATCAACATATTTTATTCTCTCTCTCTCTCTCTCTCTCTCTCTCTCTCTCTCTCTCTTCTCTCTATCTGTGCTCATCTCTCTCTCTTTCTGTGTGCTCATCCTCTCTCTCTCTCTCTCTCTCTCTCTCGCTCTGTGCTCATCTCTCTCTCTCTCTCTCTCTCTCTCTGTGCTCATCTCTCTCTTTCTGTGTGCTCATCTCTCTCTCTCTCTCTCTCTGTGCTCATCTCTCCTTTCTGTGTGCTCATCTCTCTCTCTCTGTGCTCATCTCTCTCTTTCTGTGTGCTCATCTCTCTCTCTCTCTCTCTCTCTCTCTCTCTCTCTCTGTGCTCATCTCTCTCTTTTGTGTGTGCTCATCTCTCTCTCTCTGTGCTCATCTCTCTCTTCTGTGTGCTCATCTCTCTCTCTCTCTCTCTCTCTCTCTCTCTCTGTGCTCATCTCTCTCTTTCTGTGTGCTCATCTCTCTCTCTCTCTCTCTCTCTCTCTCTCTCTCTCTGTGCTCATCTCTCTCTTTCTGTGTGCTCATTCTCTCTCTCTCTCTCTCTCTCTCTCTGTCTCATCTCTCTCTTTCTGTGTGCTCATCTCTCTCTCTGTCTCATCTCTCTCTGTGCTCATCTCTCTCTTTCTGTGTGCTCATCTCTCTCTCTCTCTCTCTCTCTGTGCTCATCTCTCTCTTTCTCTGTGCTCCTCTCTCTCTTCTGTGGTGCTCATCTCTCTTCTCTCTTCTCTCTCTCTCTCTCTGTGCTCCTCTCTCTCTGTGCTCATCTCTTCTCTTTCTGTGTGCTCATCTCTCTCTCTCTCTCTGTGCTCATCTCTCTCTTTCTGTGTGCTCTTCTCTCTCTCTGTGCTCATCTCTCTCTTTCTGGTGCCTCATCTCTCTCCTCTCTGTGCTCATCTCTCTTCTCTCTGTGCTCATCTCTCTCTTTCTGTGTGGGCTCCTCTCTCTGTGCTCATCTCTTCTCTGTGCTCATCTCTCTCTCTCTCTGTGCTCATCTCTCTTTCTGTGTGCTCATCTCTCTCTCTGTTTGTGTGTGCTCATCTCTCTCTCTCTGTGCTCATATCTCTCTCTCTCTCTCTCTCTATCTCTCTTCTCTCTTCTCTCTCTCTCTCTCTCTCTCTCTCTCTCTCTCTCTCTCTCTCTCTCTCTCTCTCTCTCCCGCGGCAAAGTTTCATTTACTTTTTTCGTTTACACCAACAGATCGCCTAAGACACTGTGATTAAAAAGAAACGAACTTGTAGCACCAAGGACGAAAACTCAGAACGTTTCCGCCCGAATTTTGCTGCTTCACTTAGTGGCTGGCAGCAAGATGAAATCTTTCTGCCGCTCTCCTGTATTAAAATGAAAAACAACGACAAACTTTGCATTCAGATCTGACGAAGACTTTAGCTTTTGCTAACGAAACGTACTGACAAATCACTTTATAAATACGTCTCGTATGCTAACATCTTAACAAGAGGCGGATCGATCTCGCTCACTTTTACATTGTAAAATCTGTTTTACCTCTCCCATATAGGAATAGGAATACACTTGCAGCTGTTCTTCCTCGAAGAATGAATTCTACACACGTCAGACACGAAAAAAGAGAGAAAAGTGCAGCAGCTACGGGAGGAGAAAAGACGAGAGGTAGCCAAACCGCTGCCTAAATTAGACACTTTTTTGCCATTAAAACTCAAGACCATGGATATGAAGACAAGAACGACGCTGTTCATAGCGTGGGGTCGGGGCGGACCCGGACATGGACCCGAAGATGGCCGAATCGGAGCTCCAAGTCCAAAAAATATGAAGAAAATGAAAACCAACTGACGCTCACTGAGCTGAGAGATGTGCAACTTACGAGCGACGGTAGGCTGTGGGAAAACAATATCCCCACAAGACATGCGAAGCCATAGGGTTGCAAAAGATAATGAGGATTGGCGAAACTGTGAGGAAGATTTCCATAACTCTAGTGTGGCGCATGAAGAAGAATCTCGCCGAGTCCGCTCGAGTCCTTCACACGTGTATCCGCTGACGGGGGACGCACGTGGCTCCGTCACTCACGGTGGCGTATACTGACTGCTTCGCTTGTGAGCTCACACCCTGAACAAGTATCTCCTTTATTTATGGGTTCAATGACTGGAAGTACGCAGACGACAGGATCTCGTCTCCCGAGAGCAGCCAGCGGCATAAAGAAGCCATGGCAGTAATGTGCAGTAGACAAGCAGGCTCTGGTTGTGTGGAAGGTCGAGTTATCCTCCAGTTTGAAAATGAACAGCGGTATTTCAACCTTGTGGGGGAAAGTGCCGTGGAAGGCAGCCCAGGTCGACATTGTACAGAAGTTGTGCGCCCTTCTTCTCCACTCCGACGATCGGTGGCGACTGCTCTGTGAAAAACTAGAGCCTTTAGGGCCGTTTGCGGCGGTCGGTGAGGGAAGGAGCAGTCTCAGCTATTTTCAAAGGTCACGTTTCCATATGCGAAGTGCTAGAATCTCCGGAAACTGACAAAGAACAGAGAGCTGAGTGCTGCGATCTCGACAAACCGGGCGTTACGCATTCTCAGACCCTCAGGAGACCAGCTTAAGTCTGAATGGCGCGATGTTCTTACTCGAATCTCTTGTTGGCTTTGTCGGGACCCAGAGTTTGAGGGTTTCGAAGATCTGGGGATTAAACTATGTGGACATTACGAGTACATTTCAGCTCGGAGGCGCATCCTGGTGCACAACCGCCGCTCTGACGATACCAGGGGGGAATTGAAAACTGAGATGTTTCTTGTCATCATTGATCAGCCAATCAATACAATGAAACACCGTGTTGAAGCACACAAGGAAATCAACTGTAAGCTTGGATTCCTGTCCAAGCCATAGCCTCTTCTTCGACGACTCATGAGATCGAGAAAGCCGCAGAAAATATTTCCCGCTCCTATTCTAGCGATAGGAAGTGAATCCACCCAGTTTCCCACCATACTGACATCTTCAGCAGCGCTCCACACTTAACAAAGCCAGCAGAGCTGAGGATGTACCAATTCCTCCATACGCATGCCATCACCTAAGTGTTACTTAATGTTGAAATAGCTCTTCGAATATATTTGTCAATGATGGAATCAAACTGCACTGGTTTTCCTCAGAATGGGAAGGGGGTCGGTTACCATCGGGGGCCAAAGTACCCCTAATCCGCTTCAGCTTATGATCTTTGTACAGTCAATTACGGTCTTCACAGGGACCCGTTTACGGTCCGCCTGAGTTATTCGTCTTCTTGTGTTCTTTCTTCCGAAATAAAGAAAGAAAAGGATGGAACTTCAGTCTGTCCTTGTGCTGCTGACCGATAAATGTTTACGCGCTGCTTCTTTCTCGCGTCCATTCTGTCTGAGACGTCGTTTATTAGCCATCGGTTTAAAAAAAAGTTCTGTCTGTCGCGCTTAAAGAGCGTGAGTTTCTTCCTGAGTAGTGATGGAAACCAAGGTGTGCTGGAGTAGAATTTCTCTCCTCTAAAGCTCCTGTTGGGCCAAAAATATTAATATTTCCAGCTGACGCTTCCCGTTCTTTTAATGGTACATCTAAAGATGCTCTTGTGCGAGAGATTTTTTTTTCACGTATTTATATCGATTCGAAACACATAAATTCTATTTGTTTAAGCACAGAATCATTGAATTGATGCTAATGGTACATTTGTTAACATTTAGTAAGTAAGCTGTACACTTAAATTTAACTTTGTGTCATAAGAGCCTCTTCATACACAATGTTTTTAGTTTTTCCTTGGTGACTCTTGAGCATCAAACACACAGATGGCCAAGGGAAAAGCGGGGGCTATCCAAGCTGGGGCCAACAACTTTCAGTGATTGGCCCTGCGCTTTACTGATGGTCATAGCAGAGCTGAGTTTTATAGGGAACTGGATTCTCTTGAATCCAAAGGAAAGATCAGATGGTATAATTGCAAGTAATGGAAAGAAAGTTTCAAAGTTATATCATGTATGATATCAAAAACTGTAGATGAATGGCTTCAAATGACCTTGAAAGCTGACTGTTGAAATCTGTTGTTACTTCTGACTTGAATGAGTACCGTTGACCTGTAGTAACTCTGAACTTTGAAAGGTGGCCTTTGAGGCCAGGCTCTGGCACCCTTTGATCCTGAGGTACCATCATTATAATTTGAGGCTGCTAAGTCACCTATTTTGAATGAGTGCAGTGAACTAACTGTAATCTATAAGACTTTTTGAAAAGCAGCCTTAAAACGGCCTTCAAAGCCAACGTGCAGTAGCTTAAAACCTGCCCAGATTCTGAAGTACCTATAACCAAAATGTGGGGCCTCTAGGTGCTATGGTTCAGCCATGAGAGAGTAAGAAACAACTGCACCCTCACTTGAAAATATGTAATAGATATTTATTTTCTTCGTTTTTCAATTAGTTATTTTTAATAAATGTACTAGCCGGGTAGGGTAAACAAAATGGTCTACATTTTGGATTCCAGACAGGGGTGCTAAGGAACGGGAGGGGGTTGCGATAGGGGCTAGGTTTCCTTATTTTATTTGCTAGCCATGAAACATTTTCCGCTTCTTTTTTTTTTTTTTTTAGTTTCGATACCTTTTCAATTTTTTTCTTTGTCGAAAAAGTATCAGACTTTACTTTTTCCCGTGGGATGTAATGATGTTAGGGAGGCAAAACTGTGCATAGTGGAGCCGCATGCATGGTTTTTGGCGGGCTTGCTGGATGCATCAGTCGCTGTCAGGTAGCCATCGTGTGAGCTGCTGTACTACTTACTCGTCACATTTTCATTTCGCCCGTGATGACGAAATGTGAGGAGCAACGATCTTGCACCAAGTTTTGCCAAAAACTTGGTGATACCCAAGCGGAAACAATTCGCAAAATTCAACAGGTGACAATGCCATGGGTGTTACCCAAATAAAATAATGGTACAACAGGTTCAAAGATGGCCGCACACCGGTGGAGAGTGACCAGTGTTCCGGGAGGCCATCAACAAGCCGCAATGCAGTTGTTATCGAGAAAGTGCGGACCGTGATAATGGAGGATCGTCGTTTGACGTTGCAGGAAATTGGTGACGAGGTTGGGATCAGTAAGGATTCTGCACATGCAATTTCAAAGGAGGATTTGGGCTTGCGCAGAGTGGCAGCGAAATTTGTGCCCAAGCTGCTTTCTCAGGAACAACAACAACTTCGTCTTGAGGTTGCGCAGGACCTGTTGGATACTGCCAACAGGGATCCTGAGTTCCAGAATACCGTGATAACTGGAGATGAGACGTGGGTGTACGGGTATGACCTGGAAACCAAAGCTCAGTCATCAGAGTGGAAGCACCCAACGTCGGGTCCGGAGCAAAATCAAGGTGATGCTGACTGTTTTCTTCAACTACCGAGGCTTTGTGCATCACGAATACGCACCAGAAAGACAAAACAGTTACAAAGGAGTACTATCAGGAAGTCCTCCGACGTCTTCGCGATGCAGTTCGGTGCAAGAGACCGGATCTGTGGGCCTCGCAAAACTGGCAGCTGCATCATGACAACGCCCCGGCTCATTCGTCGCAGCTGATCCAAGGTTTCTTGGCAAAGAAAGGCATTTCGTTCATTCACCAGGCTCCCTACTCTCCAGACATGGCTCCTTCTGACTTCTGGTTGTTTCCAAAAATGAAGATGCCACTGAAAGGCTCCCGCTTTGAGAGCCGAGAGGACATCATGCAGAATGCGACAGTGCAGCTAAGAGCCATTCTAGAAGAAGCATTCCAGACGTGCTTCGAACAGTGGAAGGATCACTGGGCTGTGTGTCGAGGCACAAGGGGCCTACTTCGAAGGGGATTAGCAAATGAACCCCACCAAGTACGTATTTTTTTCCCCAGCCTAAGGTCGGATACTTTTTCGACAGACCTCGTATAATATTTTTTTTAATTTTCACTTTATTATTCGGTACATAATATTTATAATGTAGTATTTTTAATGAACAATACGCCACAACTCTTTAATTCGTAATTAGATTATTAATTATTCTAAAATGCAATCCATCATTAATGCACTTTAATTTTCAGAAGTTACTTATCCCACAGCGCAGTTTCATCAGGAAAAAAGAGCAAGAGAAAGAAGTCATGGAATTTCTCAAAAAAGCAAATTTTAAAAAACAAATTTTATTTGTATACATTCGTGCTGCACGAGGAGCCAAATTATTCAAAAATTAGAGGGCCCCAAAGAGATGAATGACGCGAGCGTATTTAGAATGCGATAGATTAGTGTCATTTGAGATATAATATTTGTAGTTTGTGGCCCTAGGCTTCCAGAGGACCTTTGACCAACCCGATTATCAGTTCACACGCTGGCGCTGCTTCTCTCAAAATCCATACAGTCCGAACGAACCCCTCCTGCCCGTTACAATTTCAGGAAAACACCGTTAGTTCCTGGCTACATTCAGTGCACAAGTCAAAAACTCCGGCTGGACGCCAGTACGATGACGGACATGAGACAGCAATAAGAAACAACAACCGCACACGAAATAAGCTGTCGTATGAACGGTCATTTTCGAATGCTTGGAAGTCGCCGGTACGTTCCAGAGTCTCAGCAGTCTTTTACCGCGCCTGAATTCCTCCAGCTCGCGTCATCTCTGGCGATTTGCTCCATTCCAGCTGTTCTTGTCCAGAGAATCTCGAATTTCTAAACAGCCTTTTCTGAAAACAACACACACACACACACACAGAGAGGAGAGAGACTTCCGGATGGAGATGTTTAGCTATTACGCATGAGGTGGGTCGTCCATATATCTCGTGACCAGCCCGATATGGCGGTAGCCTGAACGATAGGATGACTCCACGATGCCCAACTGCAGGATTATGCTGTCCAGTAAAAGATTTATCATACCCATCTCTTTGTTAATGATCACGTGACCAGTGACATGGAGCTGATCACGCTTGAGATCATGTGACACACACGTGTGGGGGTTAAAATGACTATTTTAAACACGATTTACTCGGTATAACCTGATATGCAAAACCACCCTAACACATTATAAACTGACAATGGGAACCCTATCGCAGTGAGAAATGCATAATCAACGACGACTGCATCTCCTCCAGCTGTAATTTCGCCAGCGAAGTGTCATTTTTAATAAAGTTGGCTTTTTTTTTTTAACTTTTAACCCCTATCTGCCATTTTCAGTCGAACTCGCAAGGATGTCGACTGTTAGCGGGTTGGATATTGGTAAACATTGTTCTTTAGACTAAATGTTTTGTCTTATGTGGTGGTCCAAATAGATTAAACGACAACTTTCAAAATCAACTGCGGCTGGAGTTCCCAACCAAAGCAACTACAGTAGTTGATTCCGACTGTTGCACGTCTTTCTTCAAGTAACATTCACAATGTATGGTCACGCCACGTGTCTTTCGCGATTTCAGCTTCATCGAGAACTTAAACCGATCGAAAACGTTTTGCTTTTTCTCATTTCTTTTAGCCAGGAATAAGAAACGGTCGCGAAATCATTTCCCATTTCGAACGTTTCTTGCGTGCAAAGATTATTACCAGTAATATACATCCATAGAAAATACACGTGCAATGGTTGAAAACTTGTTTACCTCTCACTCTGGGTTTTTATGTGTGGCGTATTTAAATTGCTACGTTTCATGTTAATTAATCAGCTGCCCTTTCTTTTGCAAAAAAAGCAACAAGAATATAACCCGATAGACTACAGAGAAGTAAGGTCATTGTTTAGTGACGGATCTTATACTGAAGTCAGCTAACCTATGGCAAAAACTACACGGCAAAGATGATGTGATTTACAGGTAAAATAATACAAACACATAGCTGTATACAGTATAATTTACATTTGTACAGTTCTTAAGAATCCATTCAGGATATAAACTCGGAATATTCCTTAAAGAAATTTTTTTAAAAGAAATTAAATCCTTCCTATAGCAAGTCTCTCTCTCTCTCTCTCTCTCTCTCTCTCTGTATTGACGTCATCTCTCTCTGTACTGACGTCATCTCTCATTAACGCTCTGTATGACGTCACCTCTCTCAGTATTAACGTCATCTCTCTTATTCACTCTCTCTACTAATGTCGCATCTCTCCTGTATTGACGTCATCTCCCTCTGTACTGACGTCACACCTCTCTGTATTGACGTCATCTCTCTCTCATTCACTCTCTGTACTGACGTCACATATCTCTCAGTATTAACGTCATCTCTCTGTACTGACGTCACATCTCTCTGTATTGACGTCATCTCTCTCTCATTCACTCTCTGTACTGACGTCACATATCTCTCAGTATTAACGTCATCTCCCTCTGTACTGACGTCACACCTCTCTGTATTGACGTCATTTCTCTCTCATTCACTCTCTGTACTGACGTCACCTCTCTCAGTATTAACGTCATCTCTCTGTACTTACGTCACATCTCTCTGTATTGACGTCATCTCTCTCAGCATTAACGTAATCTCCCTCTGTACTGACGTCACATATCTCTCAGTATTAACGTCATCTCTCTGTACTTACGTCACACCTCTCTGTATTGACGTCATCTCTCTCTCATTCACTCTCTGTACTGACGTCACATATCCCTCTGTATTGACGTCATCTCTCTCTCATTCAATCTCTGTACTGACGTTACATCTCTCTCTGTATTGACGTCATCTCTCTCTCATTCACTCTCTGTACTGACGTCACATATCTCTCAGTATTAACGTCATCTCTCTGTATTGACGTCATACCTCTTTCTTTCTCTCTCCTTTAATTATTAAAATTGCAGAGAAACATTACTTTTAGTTTGGAATAAATGGAATTATTAGTAGACATAATTATAAATCAGTTAAATCAGCCTCAATTTTAATATCAGTAATACCCATGTTAATCGATTTTGGTTTGTAACTTTTATTCAGAAATAAAAGTTGTTTTGACCAGAATATAAAGTTCATTTTTTTATTAAAAGAAAAAAAAAATTATTTAAAAATTGGCTTAAGCTCTTTCTGCATTAGTAAGGTATTATTTTCCGTGGTAATAACTACGATAACGTTATTTTCTGGTTTTCTTTGAAATACGGTCTTTTGAAGTAGTTTTGTCGTAAGGCAATTCCCGAGTCTTCGAGATATTTTTAAATAAGAGACAATATGAAATATGAAAAATGAATTTGAGTGGTTTATAAATTCATTGATTATCAGAAAACAGCGTTAGATTTACGTAACTAGTTCAGAGAAACATCCCTTTCACCGAGTATCAGAGACCGACTAATGCATTTTAAAGATGCCAGTCTACTGGATGCATTACATAGTTTAGTCACGACGAAAGGAGGCGGCTGTGAGAAATGAGAACAGAATAGGAAACAAGAGACCATATAATAAAATTATTGTAAAAAATATCAGGCCGTAAGGCAAAGGCGATAGATTTCGATACATTAATCACGTCCCTTTGTTGGTGATTTGAATGGATTTGAGCTTTACACAGGCCATAGAAACTAACTCGTAAGATGCGATTGTATACCTGCGGCTATTCTTTCACAAAAACTGTAGTCATTAGTGGTCATTTTCGCTGGCAGAATGGCGTCCTCACGAAAGAGTAAGTTTTGGAAGTTTCTTTTAGATTCTGCGAAGAGCCTTTTAATAAAGACTGGTGCAATGATAACCTGCTCTACATAAAAGTGTGGATTTACCAGCTGAAATAAAACTGTCAGCCAATAGTTGGCGACAGTTGACATTCGTAAAACAAGTCGAGTCCAAGACTCACGAGTGCAAGGAGAGAAGCTCTCTTATGTCCGGGCCAGAGCCTAATAAGACAAAAACATCTAGGCAGAGGTCAGTCTGAAGGCAGGGTGCCTCATGCCAATGTTAAACATGTAGTAATATCAAAGAATGAAAGCAAACACCTAATAATCCAATACCAAAAATTAACCTTATATTGCCTATAAAGAGCTCTATAAACACTTTAAAACCTTGTTGTTCTCTAATTAGAAAAAAACGGCAGATAAGCTTATCTCCCTTTCTTACACCGCGTTGTTGTATTAGCAGTCCATTCTGACTGACTAACGTTCTAACTGGTGCCATCTTTTCCAACAAAGCAACATTTTTTTTATTCCTGTATTGAACCTCAGTGGTCAGCCCCTGAAAATGTCTTGAGTCTAGTTAGGAAGCCAATAGTACGATCTCCTAGGCAGTCAGACTCATAGAATAGCCAAATACAAATTCAAAGAAGCCTTAACCCATAGAGTAAGATAGCAAACCTGGTCCGAGACCAGAGCCGCCTTTGACCTTTTTTTGCGCTTAACAATTTTAATTCGGTCTAGAATGTTTTCCAACTGTTACGTAAAGTTGTAACGGTGTGTGGTTGTGGCTGGGTGGGTCGATCTCACGTTCGGCCGTCGTAGCTGTTTACAGGTAAGGTTTATTATTACCCAACAACCGTGAAAGTTGGGGAGAGAGACTAGAGCGGTATCCGGCCACCTCACACCTTCCCGAAGGGTTGAAGAAGTGCGATTTACCGTGGTGCTAGCCTCGGAACAAAGTTTTCTCCCTGTGTGTCTCCGGGAGCTGTAAGAGAAAATCAGTTTTACCTGGCACAGAGAAAAGGTGGATTTCCGTGAGTTCCGCGACCTCACTAGATGTTAGTCGCGATTATATGCCTGGACGCTATTCGGCCGTAAGTCTGTGCTGACGACTTTTAATTAGTTGGATCTAAATTTGGACTGGGTCCCACATCTCTCTGCGCTGCGGATAGGTAAAGATACTGGGGATGACCGTAATGTCCAGTTTCTCACATACGATGCATGTGGAGGAAGGTATTAGTTTCCATCTGTGTTTCTTTCCCCTCGTAGGGAGTGCCAAGTGAACGATTTTGCAGTGCATGTCAAAGGTGTACCCGTTTAAGGGGCCGTTCTTGAATTATTCCAAAGTTCCATTCCCGAAAATGGCTCTGAGTGGAGGAAACCTTCCAATAGCCCCCCCCACTATAATCGGGCTCAGTGACTGAGACCCATGTTTGGTGTAGGTATAGCTCACGTTGTGATACCGAGTGAATAGGTTTACCATCTATTTAAATTGTATTTCATGTGAGGGTTAATTCTATAAGCTAGTTTTATGAAATCTACTAAGCTTTTCGTGGATTCTCAGTTTGCCACCCGGGGTGGCTACCACGTTAACCGTATTAAAGGCTTTAGCTATCTGAAGGAAAAAAAGGTATTTGCCATTTTCCCATACTGCCGCTATCTCCTATAATATCTAGTATGTTTTATTCTGCTGAGCACCTATTTTTCTTGATATATTAACAATGTTTAAACCACGTAGATTCCCAGTAGGTTGATCACCTGTTTATTCACCAGGTGTTTGCGTCCTTGCCACAAGAATTCTACCAGTTCAGCGTTAATAACTGTGCACGGCCATTCCGACATTGCTGTGATTTTACTCCTGTACCATAGGATAGCGGTTACTAGGCTATTGATCACAGTTTCCTTTGAGCTCGCCAGCCCTTTAACTTACTTTTAGTGTCTTCAACCAGTTTCTGTCAGTTGTCCCCAGCTAAGAAGAACAGGATACCCAGAATTTCTATTCTTCCGCTAGTCCACCTAATAGCAAAACGGTCAGGGTTATGTTGCACTCTCTCAAGAGAACTCAGCCATGCTTCCTCTACTTGGTTTTGTTAATTCGGGAAGCAGATGCATGGTTATGAAGCTTGAGTTCGTCGAAAACCATCGGCAAACTCTTCGCGTCACGCAGTATGATCGCGGTGTCGTCAGCATACTGTAAGATTTTAGACTTTATTTTATCCATTATCTCTATCTCTATGGTTTTTTCCTCAGCACGGATTGAACAGGCTAGCGTCTTGGCAAAGATTACATACAGCAAAGCACCAAGAGGGCAGCCCTGTCGTATTCCACGATAGGGTTTAAAGTATGCCAGCGCAAAGCCGTTTTGACTGATTTTGTCTGGGTATCCGTGTAACACAACTTTATCTAACTAAAAATGTCTTCTCTGAACCCAAAAATCTTTTAGGATAAACTGGAACTTTCTGTTTAATACCACTATCAAATGCTTTTATCTAATTGATGACTAGCATGACAGCCAAGAAGCCTTCTGTATATCTACTCTATGCAGAATTTCTCTGGTCACTTGCAGGGAATCCGTGATGGTCCTTTCTTTAACTGAACAATTTGATTCTCACCTATGATTTTATGCATAATTATTGATAGTTTGTTGTTGCTAACATCGTAACTATGATTTTGTAATCGTGATTTAAGGGACTAATTGGTCTCCAATTATTCAGACAGTCCGACCACTTCTTGAAAAGAATGCATAATAGCTGGTGGTCAGATCGTTAACTAATAGGTAGGCGAACCTTTTATAAAGTTCGAGTGTAAGACCGGGCATTCTGAGGCTCTCTGTTGTTATTCATTGCTTGAATGTCATAAATAATAAAAAGTAGAAATTTTGTTCTCAGTTTATGGGGTCTTCAGAAAGTCCAGCTTTTACGGGATCTTCTTTACTCTCTAGTTTGTCTAAAAAAGTGCCGAGTTTGGGGACAAGTCCTCTTCCTGGTGTACAGAGCGTTTATATCCCGTGTTTGGTGACAGTAGGGCCGCCTTTAGTTTTTAGACCGGTCATTACTTTACCTTTTGCCCGTAGCCTTATGTAATCTACAGAAAGCTTTACTACACCTTCCACTAATGGTTTGTGCCCTGGCCCTTATGCTTTGGTGCTAGTTAAATCTGTTAATTCCTTTTTAATGATGTAGATCACATCCAGATTTATGGATCCCAATGCCGTGCTATTTATTCTAGTTTAAGTTCGAGCTTAGAGGGATCTTTTCTGATCTGACAATATTCTATGCTATTAGTTTTCCTAAGCCCGCCATTCGGCCAGCGTCGTTTAGACTTCCAAGAACGGGGTTTGAGAGTACCCGTCACATAAACCCGTCTGTAGGGAACGACCTTATATTTTTCTTCTTGGTCTAACCGGACCTCCGAACCTACGGCTGACGTCGCCCTGACCACGTTCGGACCAGCACTGCACCCTGACGAGATCACTGGCTGACTGCGCAGTTTCAGATAGAGCAGAAACGTCTGCCTTCTTGCTGGTTGTCGTCATCCATGGTTCCTCCACACTGGAGTCCATGGAGCCACCCTTGGTCCTGCCGAGCTGGTCTCGGTACAAGACGATTATCTTGCACATACGCCCCATTTACTGCATCCGTCACCTTTCTTGGTATCGTCTCCATAATCAAGATTTTCTCTTTTTTTTGGTGTTTGTGGTGTTTAGGAGTGTGTGTTTGGGTGTGTGTGTGGGTGTGTGTGTGTGTGTGTGTGTGTGTGTGTGTGTGTGTGAGGTTGCATATGTTAGATTGCGAGCTGGGTCGGTTCCACGACCGGCCGCCACAGCTGTTTACGAGTGAGGCCTTATTTCGACCTGTGTTTTGTTTAATGTACCTCAGCCAAGCGAGAGCAGCGGGCTATCCAACTCCTTCGTATTGCACGCAGGAGGGGTAGGTTTCTCCAGGCTGAACTCTCTAGAACAGAGTTTTCTCTCTGTATGTCCTTGAACCGAGAGGGAAAGTTTGGGCCACTGTTTATTTTTGGTAAATCCAAATTGGATTTGGGAGAGTGGGGTAGGTCTCTATTTTTAATTGTTTGTGAAAAATGGATGGAGACATGTTCTCCCTCCGTTTCCTGATTGGTCTCTTCCAGTCCTCCCACGTAGGGGGACCGAAGGTTCCCAGTCTGGTGGTTTAAGCTGGGAAGTAGCCTGATCACTGCGGTGATTGTCATCACAGTGACCAGTGCCCAATTCCACACCACTCGTAATCTGTGTACTATTTGGTCCTAGTTGATGTTTGGACTGGAGCGTGCGAGGTAACGAAGACAGAAGCATGGTTAGTCCATTTATTTGGGGCGACAAGTTGGGTAGGAGGCTTTATAAATAGAGGCTTACACTTAAAAGAAGGGGAGGGGGCTGGAGTTTGTTTGACAGTAAAAGATTGAAGTTAAATTTTTAGAAGAGAAGTGAAGTAAAGTATGGTATTTAAAGAAGTAAAGTTAGTTGTATTCAGAGATGAACCAGGTCTTCTTAGTTCTTTCTTCTTTTTTGTTAGATGACAAAAATGCATCATGCAATATTTCTTCCTTTTTCACCAAAGGATGGTTATTCACCTAATAGTATATAAAGTCAAAAAGGGCAAGCAAAATTACATTTACATATTACATGAGTCAAACAGTTAAATTAAGAAAGAAGGAAGAGAGGAGAGTTGACTCATGGGGGCTGGTCTAAGGTGGGTGTGGTTAGATTAGAGATGTCTGTGTGTACGATGAGATTGTTTGTGGTGGAAATATGACCTAAAGCGTTATTAATCAACCATATGGATGAGAAATATGCTCTGTCATTTATGCTGGATTGTTTGACTGCATATTTTTGTTGTAACCAATTTGTTACATAATTTTGGAATAGTAATTTGGTCGAGGTGAGGTGACCGCTCTCTAAAGCCTTCCGACTACCTCAAGCAATCCGCTGGGCGGTAAAAACCAGGAAGTTAGATAAGCAGTCCTTTTTAGTTCTGTTGTTGAATCCAAAGATGCACCAGAACAAAGTAAGTTTGTTCTGGGGACTTTTAATTTTGAAAATCAGATCTCGGACTGGGCACCACAGTTCTATATTCACCGGACATGAAAATATACAGTGTAGTGCCGTTTCGTCCGTCAAAGGGCAATTAAGACATTTTGGTGATTTTATAAGTTTCCATTTGAATTTATTCTCCCTTGTGGGAAGAACATTCCTAATTAATTTCCAGTGTATGTCGGAGGAGTATCCATCCACGAGATGATTAATAGAACTTTTCCAAATTCTATCCCATGGAAGTGTTCCTGAATCTAGTGAACTTTCCCACCTCCCCCTGTAGTCCGGTTCCTCAACGGGTCGTGAAGACAGGAAGAGATGTATAACCCGCTGGGATAATTTGTCCAGATCAACTTGTTGTGCGCCTAAGCTTACTTCGTTGTTTGTACCTATACTAATGTTGCTCCTAATCCAGTTTTGAATTAGTGCTGTATGGTAATCTGTTAGTGATTTTCCTTGTGATCTGTATAATTTTAGTTTTTTAGTGAGGACATGCATGCCATCAGGGATGTTGTATGCCTCAGCTAAACGGTTGAGAATGAGGTTTCGCCATATCCATTACGTTTAGTATTTGTTGAGCACCTATTTTGCTCTCTAAGTTTATGAGGTTTAACCCTCCATGGTTCCGGGGGAGTCTAGTTACCTTTTTATTTGCCAGGTGTTTACGTCCCTGCCAGAGAAACCGATCGAGCTCGGCGTCGATGGAGTTGCGCACCCACGCTGGCATCCCTATGATTTTTTCCTTATAGTATATTTTCGAAGCTAAATAGGTGTTAACTAGTTCTGTCTTTGTAAAAAAAGGAAAGGTTGAGGGAGGACCATGCGGTTAATAAAGCTTTAATTTTGTTAATCGCTGGGTTCCAATTGTCTTTATGAGTGTTAGTGCTATTGTTAGTGGGGGAAGAAGATTCCTAATAATTTAATTTTATCTTCCACCCAGTCTATGTTGTATTGATGCAGGGGTTGTTGTTTGCCTCCCCCCATTGGTCTTCCTGCGGTTCCACTCTTGCTCCGGAAGCTTTTTCGTACATCTCCAGAGCCTTGAACGCTGCATCCAGACTGGCTTCATCCTGTAGTAGGAGGGTTGTGTCATCTGCGTACTGTTGTATTTTGATGTTTTTGGATGCCTTTAATCGATGGTGTTTGTCTTATTAAAGCAGCGAGTGGTTCCGCCGTGAGAACATACAGCATGGCGCTCAGGGGGCACCCCAGCCTAATGCCTCTTGTTGGGTGGAAGGAAGCGGAGAGATAGCCATTTTGATAGATTTGAGAGATGATGTCAGACTGAAAGAGCTTGATAAAATTAATAAAGTACTCCCCGAAACCGAGGGCTTTAAGAGTCTAAACAAGAAAATTCCAGTCTACTCTATCAAAGGCTTTTTTCTGATCTAATGCTAGCATGATACCAATGGAATTTTCCGTGTCTAACTTAGATGTGATTTCTCTGAACAGTTGAAGAGTATTAGTTATACTTCTTCCTGGAACTGAACAGGTCTGATCAGCACTAATAACTTTATTCATAACTTTGGCTAGCCTATTTGCTAATGCCTTAGCTATGATTTTATAATCACTATTTAGGAGACTTGTGGGTCTCCAGTTGTCCAGGTACTCCAAGTCGCCCCCTTTCGGAAGCAGGACGACTGTGGCTGTACGTTGGCTTTCTGAGAGCACCCCTTTACTATAGGCAATGTTCGCGACCATTGTCAGGTCTCCTGCTATGAGATGTTCAAATCTCTTATAGAACTCTGGGGTAAGGCCATCGTCTCCTGGGGATTTTCCTTTATTTAAAGCCCTAATGGCTTCTTTTATTTCGTTAAGAGTTAGGGGTCCTTCGCAAGACTCGGCCTCTAGGGGGTCTAGTTTATTTTCTAGACACGCCAAGATGCTGTCCTGAGCTTTGGGACAAGTGTCTTCTCTAGTGTATAGTTCGCTATAATACCGAGTCTCTTCCTGTATAATCTCTCCTATGTCGGTTAAGACACGGCCGTCCTTAGCTTTTAGTCTATTTAT
This sequence comes from Nautilus pompilius, assembly GCA_018389105.1. NCBI lineage: Eukaryota > Metazoa > Mollusca > Cephalopoda > Nautilida > Nautilidae > Nautilus > Nautilus pompilius. The sequence continues at coordinate 613,462 of JACATO010002150.1, read as the reverse complement.
GGATTTTCTTTCTGCCTTGCTTTTCTCTAAACCACATAAAGACATTCTATTTCCTTCGCCATTCATGGCCGGTACTCGGGCCCTAATTCGAGCGCCTTCTGTTTTGTTAAGTTGTAGTTTAGCTATCTTGTTTTGGATGGCTTTGATTTTATCGTCATTATCCGTACCTAAAGTGGCCTTTTTTATTTCTAATTTTAGTTCTAGTTTTAGCTGGTTTTCTATGATGTCCTGATATGCTTTTCTTGCCTGAAAATATCTAAGGCTAAGTTCCTTAATCTTAAACTTACCTATGTCCCACCACTCCAGGGGGTCCTCAAACTCATCTCTGCGGGACCGCCATTCCTCCCAGAAACTCTGGACCCTCTCAACATACTCCGACTCCGTCAGAATAGTGTTGTTGAGTTTCCAGAGTCCGGGGCCTCTGGCATCTTCGCGAGTGAGAAAGCTGGCCTTAGCCTGGGAGTGGTCGCTCCACGCGACAACGTCGTGCGAAACGTCTTGGAGCTGCCTAGCTAAGTGTTTAGAAACATACACTCTATCTATTCTAGTAGCTACTTTATATTTATTGCTATAATGAGTGTATGATTTAACGTCGGGATGTTAATACCTAAACGCATCGACCAAGCCGAACTGCGAACACATGGTTTGCAGCTGCAACTCACCCATCAGATGCGTTCTACTTTTAATGTCCGGGCCCTGCCTATCTAGGTCATGGGAATGGACGCAATTAAAATCTCCTAAGATGGAAATATCATCTGCAGGGTGTGACCTAAGTTCCTGTTCTAACGTGTCATTGAAGTTCTGAAAGAAGGCTGTACGCTCCTTCGCGACGATAGGAGCGTAAACCAAAGCAATCATCACTTTTCTTTGGAGCTCGTTTTGGTAGCTAGCTATTATGATACGACCGTTGTTATCACTATAAGAGTGTTCTATTTGTACATTTAAGCTTTGATGAAATAGAAGAGCTACTCCTTTCTTTATACCTAACGGGTCTAAGCTTGTTAGTATTTTTCCTGACCAATTTTTGAAGTACCTATCTACCTCTGTGCAGTTTTGCAGGTGTAGTTCTTGTATGCAGATGAATGAGTTTGCTATGGAATGTTCCAGATGATCTATGAAATCATTCCATCGTTTTTTGAATTTTATCCCTCTTAAATTCAGGGATAGAAATTCCGTGCGTCTTAACATAATCGCTTAATCAAGCTCGTTGTCCAATGGACGTTACTGGAGTAGATACCGAAAAATCCGTCAAATGGAAGTGCACGATTTAGGTGGGCACTTCCATGGATGCAGCCCCCTGAGTCTGAAGTTGGGGAGCGGCATTGACAGTTTCAATGAGTTTTTTGAGGGCTGCTTCCAGAGAGCTGTCTCTGGGCACCTCAGTTGTCCTCCTTTCCTTGGCTTTCTTCGGAGTTGTAGGAGTAGACTCCCTGATGATTCTTTTGGAGCCTTTTTTCCTTTGTCTCCTTGGTTTGGGCAAATTTAAAGTTTGCCTCATCCGAGTCGGCATTCTCCGTCTTTTCCTTCTCCATGGTTGGAGTAGGAGTAGGCTCTACTGGTTCCTCCTCATCAATTGTTATCACTTTGATTGGAGTGGCTGGTTTGTCGGTTTTCTTCTCCTCCTCTGGTATTTTAGGAGGAGAATCCTCCGTGCAGGTGTTAGTCGGGCAGCTAGTTGGCGTGTGGCCCGTGGTTTTGCACCTGAAACAGTATGGAGGTTGCGCTGGCTGGTCGCGGTATACCACGGTAAAAGACACCATTCTACCGTCAGCCGTTTCTCTTATTCTCGGGGGATGGGCTCCCGGAGAATCATCTTGCCACTCCTCTGTCCGGAGAGGAATGGCAAGCCTGGAAGTGTGTCGTACTTAGACGGCACAATTATTCGTCCGTATTTAGAGAGTGTTTTCTCTGGGACGGCACTTCCCGTGGCCAGCGGGAGGCCCCGAACCTTTATCCAAGCTATCGGGCTGGCTCCACGGAAGGGGTATTTAATCCCATTAATAGCGAGGCTCTTTAACCTCGACCGCCCCACCGTTGCTGCTGATAACCGTTCTGACAGGCCGGCGCTTACTAGATCGCTGCCGACCTCGGAGCAGGTTATCTCTTTATTTGAATGAATGTAGAGCGAGCTTCTGCGCTCAAAGGTCATGTTGCGCGGGTAAGCCGGATCCTGATCTAGCTCCCGCAAGAAATCATCAAAGGACTGTATACCTTTATCGTCCTCAAAGCCCTTTGGTAGTAAGTGCATTACTCACCTTTGGTGTCGCTGTGTTGATAGAAATGGAAGAAACTGTAAGTTTAAATAAATACGGTGGTAAATATTAATCATACCGCTCTCCTAATACGAGAGATCGTGGCGATGCAGAGACGATATGGTCTTCTACGCCATCTTCCTTTGCCAGCCAAATGCTGGAGGCGTCGAACGTCGTCCAGGATTTGGATCAATCTGTACAGTGTAGGTATCCCCATTTGGGCTTCGCTGTTTATGTGCTTCTGGAGCTTTCCCCCCAGTGTAAAGTCTGTTAAACGTTTAAAAAAATTTTTTTGTCATAACAAGTTATTTGGAGTAGCCGCAGAGCTGGGGCGGACGGAAAATCCGCTACAAAGGAACTAGTTTTAAGCAGCTGCGTGCGAAAGAAGCTGAACAAAGAATACTACTGTCTATTGTCCTTAAGTGCTATTGACAGAGTATCTTGGAGGACCGATGTATGGTAAACAAAGCCTAAGGGCCGGTCGCATAGAAATAACCGTGATAATGGCTGGCTTTGAAACTCCGAGCAGATAGAAGCAAAAACCCGATTCGCTTTTGTGTCAAATCAGAGCCCCACTTCCGCCCGCAGAGAGTCAGCGACACGCACCATTCTACGGGTGTTCGTACGAATTCGTTTTCTCATTTCGGCGAAGCCAGACGGGAACTGGGAAGAGTTCATTCGCCGAAGAACAAAAGATATAAGAGCCAGCGGGAGTTGTTGGTAATAACAGTGCACAGTAGTTTGAAACTTACGCCGGGCTGTGTCTTCGCCCCGAAAATTCTTCGTTCTTCAGAGTCATCTCTCGCCTTCTCTGGTCAGCCTCGCATTTCTCTCAGAATCAGAAAGAAAACCGGACGGAAATTCCCACCTCAAACATTTTACGAAACATAAATTATTTATATGTGTTTACTTACTTTTACAGCAATCAAAGTACATCTGGGTTCACTTCAGTGATGTTACAATTTTTTTTTTTTAAAAATTTAAAAAATTTGGTAGAATTTGCTCGTTACAGAAATTCTCATTGCGCGATAATCAATAAGTAAATAGCGTGATAAAGTGGAAATATTCGCAACATTTCTGTATGTGTCGCGCATAAGATCATCAGCTGTCCTGGCACTTAGCAGGCGTGTAAATATGTTTCGGGGAAAAAAACCTATCTCTTGTCGAAGGGCATATTTGCCAGAGTTGATTAAATACTTTTCCGATTCACCGTACATAGCGGGGAAGAGAGGCGGGAGGGGGAGGTAACTCGCCCTGTATCTTATACTGCCACTTACTTGTTCTTTACGATACAAGCTGATTTTCCTAAGACCCCTCCTTTGACGTTTTAAAGCGTCGAGCAACAACAAAAAAAGAACACTGTAGTATCTCGACCGAACATGTTTTTAATACTAAAGATGCTTTTTTTTATTTTTTAGATGCACGAATACAGATTATCTTTGTTTCTTTTGTTTTATTGTGTGTTTAAATCTGTGGCAGCTTCAGATATTTGCCACCCGTCCAGTTTTCAATCAGCCTTGGCGCGCTGTGGATAACTGATGCATTTAGGGGGGGGAGAAAAGAACACAACAAACGGATAACCGAGTACAAATACTTAAAGTCGGGAAGCACCGTTCTGTCCCGACAAATAGTTTACACACCTGTTCCCGATCAAAGGGACGTTTCTTCGATTTTTGTAGTCCTTTGGCCGCTCTGCCGCGATGTCAGGGTCGCGAATCTCCTGAGCTGATCCCTGCATGTCGAGGACACGACGAAGTAGACGACGGGTTTCAGCGCGAAGTACGCGTAGAAGAGATGCTGGAGGAGGTTTGCGACGAGCAGGACGAGGAGCTGTCTTCCGGCTGCGGGATTCGAGGTCGCTATGGCGATCTGTGTGACCGCCGTGGGCAGGACGAGAAGCTGGAACATGACAGTGGTGACGACAAGAATCCGGAACTCTTCCGTGTTTTCGCGCGACCTCCCCAGCCGGCCCCGACAAGGGGGCCTCGTCCGGATTACCTGGCCGTAGAAGACGACGACGGCGGCGAACGGGAACAGCTGCATGAAGATCGTGTCGAAGACCTTCAGAACCTCCATGGCGGCCTCGTTCTCCGGCAGGAGAGTGCAGAACCGCTTGCCGCTGAACTCTATCACGCCGTACGTCCACGTCTTGCACAGGTGCCCGGTGAAGGCGAAGATGCTTATTCCGACCAGGTAAAACTTGGCTTGGCCGGATAAGCGAAAGTTCTTGTAGGCGCGCGGGGCGAGCGAAGACATCGTCCACAAGATCAGGACCCAGGCGAGGTACCAGAAGGACAGGAAGGCGAAATAGTGGCTGCAGAAGACGCTCATCTGACAGAGGCCGGGCATCGCGTACACGTCGAAAGCTTTCTGATCGAGCCACGTAACCAACAACGACATCAGGTAGCCCACGTCCACGAACGCGGTGGCAGAGAGGAAGCGGAGAAACTTTTGCGTTTTGTCCCTGGCCAGGAAGAAAGAGATCCCCGTAAACATGTTTCCCAGGATTCCCAGGAAAAGGTCGCAAGGTATGACGTACTGCTTTAGCATCCTTTCGACGTCTATCAGCTCCGGGTAGTCCACGGAGAAATCCGACTCGAATGATGTAGATATATTCAACGGATCTGCTTCTCTTTCCCATGTCTTTTCTTTGCTGCTTTCAGGGCGGATGTTGTACCCGTGAGGTCAACTGGTATCTGAACAAGAAAAGGAAGGTCATGAACCACCTTATTATTATTATTATTATTATTATTATTATTATTATATATTATATTATTATTATTATTATTATTATTATTATTATTATTATTATTATTATTATTAAAAACGCTAGGTTTTATACGCGTACCTCCCTTAAAAGACATGTGAAAACTGTCCGCATCATTCTGCTCAAGAGTGATGCTTCAAAAGCCGTACAATCAACAGGAAATAACCCGTATGACGTAATTATCATGGACTTCCTACAGAAATCTCCTCAACAGTAGTTTGTGCTCACGATTTTTCTCCTTTTCCTTCCCGTGAAAAGAGAAGCAAAAACAGATTCTTCAAACCTGTCGATTCCTGCTCACATCCGCGACAGAGCCCCGAGGGATGGCGTTTGAAATCGCGCAGCTTTTGAAGGGGGGGAATACAATCGGCTACCGGAACTTATCGTGCCCGGTTACATTAATAGATGCGGCCTCGGCGAGGGATGATTCTGTTTAAAAAAATAGAAAATAATAAATAAATAAATAAAGAACCCTGAACTGCAAGAACGAAGTCTCGGCGGTAGACATTGAGAAAACCTTTATGACCAACCAGGCCTTAGCGGCCATCCGCTGTAATTCCGGACTGGCCACTCCGTGGTGCACTGGCAAAAGCTTCCGCAAAGAAACATAGTTTCCTTCAAATACACCATTTCTAAATCAAGCTCAGATCAAAACAAAACGAACAGCGTGAGAGGGGGGGGGTGATACTCCCTCGTCTCCCCGCTAGAGAAAAATTGGCCAAACTGCGCCTTTATCGAGCTAGACGAATTCGAGAAGATGGTTATCGTCCCGAGACAAGCCCCAATGTGTTTTCGCTGCTCTACAACTGTTCGGTGGGAGGGGCATATCGGAATATTGAATAACCGTGTTAGTTTTGTTTAATCGAAGAATAATTACGGATACAGGAGAAATATCACAATGCATCAGAACCACGTGGAAATAAATTATACAGCTGACGATTATTAGTAAGAAAAAAATTTTTTTAACAGAATACCTTGTGTTGGCCAAATGTAAACTGGATATACGATGCGACAAGTCCAATTGGTAGAATGTTTGGTCAGTCCTTGATTTATGCAACACGCAAGAGTGTAAAACTATAGTATATAGACAGTAGTACTAAAACTAGAAAGTAACAACGGTTATGGTACTTAATCCGTGCGGCATAAATCGATAGGAAGTCAGGATGATATGTTCTTCTTTTCTTTTTTCCAATTGTAAAAAAAAATGCAGGAAATGACGTCACAACCGGAATTTTGTTCATATTGTTTGTTAATATTTAAGCGTGTAAATTTACTTTTGATGCTATTACTAAAATAAAGTATATGTTGTTTACATTTAAAAAAAAAGTTATTATTATTTTTTAATCTGTAGCTTCAAACTTTGGTTAATTTTTTTTTTAAATTGGCTTAAATTAGATGCGGAATTTAAAACGTTTTCATCGCCATAATTTTGGCAAATCGTTGATATTCGTCTCTTCGGAGACTTTGCGAGAGCTGTTCTAGATATTCATTAACTCTACCCCTTTCAGTCTTCGAAATTCTTTTGAACTTAACGATGGGAAAAGACCAGAACCAAAAAAGGAAGTCACCTTTAACGAAAAAAAAAATGTACAGGGTTAATTATCCCTGTTTGTATAGAGCGTGTCTTCGGAAACTGCGCTGGAGAGCAATTGGCAACTCCTCCCACTTTTTTTTCTTTTTTGTCCCACAATGCCTTAAACAAAACACGGGTGACATCCATAGGAATATATATCTTGGAATTTTTTAACTAAATACATTCCGTCGTTCGGCAAGAGGTAATAAGTTTGTTTTGTTTTTTTTAAAATTAGATACTGTATTTGGATCTTAATTTTTCTTTAACAATGCTGCTGATTACCTGGGTACTTCATCAGCTGATGAGAGCGCAAGAGACGTCTTTACTGGAATCACCATAAAGATCATTAGAGAGAGAGAGAGAGAGAGAGAGAGAGACGAAGGTCAGTACACAGAAAAATATGACGTAGGTACAGAGAAAGATATGACGTCAGTACATAGCGAGATATGAACGTCAGTACAGAGAGAGAGAGAGAGAGAGGGAGAGAGAGAGAGAGATGATGTCAGTACACAGAAAAATATGACTTAGGTACAGAGAAAGATATGACGTCAGTACATAGCGAGATATGACGTCAGTACAGAGAGAGGAGAGAGAGAGAGAGAGAGAGAGAGAGAGAGAGAGATGCTTTTAAAAAAATATTTTTTTTTTGTCATCTTAGGAAGAAGAAAAAGAATATGGCGGACAGGTTGCCACCAGATAATTCGGGCTCCGTGACACTACTTACGGTAAAACCCCCCACCATATTTATTTCCTTTTTAAATAAAGATTAATTATCTACAGCATCCGCACGAAACTGGTCTTCCGTGCTTGGTTTATGCTCACATCCTCCGCCAGAACAAGAAGAAAAATTGGCAACGCTTACCTTGGATGCTACGTGAAGAAATCGCATTAAATTTAATTAGTGACTTGTCTTGAAAACAAGGAATCGCTGCCAGTTCTCTGGACTTCAGTGATTTCCTTTAAAACAACCCTGAACACTTAAAAAATCAATAACAGCAAACGCCATACATCATGGACAACGTGTAAGATAAGCCGCTCGAATAATTGTAGTATTTTTCTTGCATTGCGAAGCCTTTCGTAAAATTTCCAACGCAGTGAGATCAGAATACCGTAAAGTGGTGTATAATCGGACAACGTGACAGGACCTAGAGGTTTGCCTAGGCGGGAAAGTAAGTAGTCAGGTTGTTAAACCATTTCGCTTAATGCCATTTCTCGGATCATTTTAGAAAACCACGTTTTTTTGTCGAAGGTAAAAAATAAGAGAAGACCGAGTGAAATCAGATATGTCATTATAACATATCTATGTATCCAGAAGCGAAGATTTGTCGAAAATTGTGAAAGAAGATGAAATATGATGCGAGAAGACTAATTAAAAGATAAATAGGTGAACAATATATTTTTTTTAAAATTGGGTCATAAATTGCAAGTTATCGTTAAAGGGTGCGTGTCGCTTATGGTTTTGATGAGTACGTTAACTAAATACATACAGTAACAAACTTTTTTTTATTTCTAACTGATATTGTAAATTAATTTCGTGGATAGAGTAATTGTGGTCTTTCAACAATTTTTAGAAAATTTAAAGTTCTTTGTTGATTTCTTCTTTCAGTTTGTAATTAATATGTTTTATATATATATATATACACTCAACTAATTTTATTCTGCCAGTTGTTACCAGAGAGGAGAAGGAGAAGGAGGAGGAAGAGAGAGAGAGAGAGAGAGAGAGAGAGAGAGAGAGAGAGAGAGAGAGAAGAGAGAGAGAGAAGAGAGAGAGAGAATGGAGAGAGAGAGAGAGAGAGAGAGAGAGAGAGAGAGAGAGAGAGAGAGAGAGAGAATGTGTGTAAGAGATTCTCGAGTAGAGAGAGTAGAGAGCTAGAAGTAGAGCGAGAGCGAGAGAGAGAGTTCTAGCTCTCCAATAGCAACGTCCAAATCTATATTTTTAAAGTACATTTGGAAGTCAATAAAAAGTTTAATTAACGTGAAAATCCCGGGAAGAGGGCGAGACGGAGTTGGGAGCCGCCACTCCAACGACCTCTGCGCCGTGCAGTAGCGACACGACTAATTCTCTGTCACCTTTCAGAAGTCGCCGAAGGAATGCGCCCTGCCCACAAGAAAACTTATATACACTCGGAACTTTTATCTCGTTTTACCCAGTTTGAAAGAACAACAACAAAAAGAGTGTTGACGTGCATGGCATTTGAAATGCACGGTTTTAAAGTAAGTGCTGCTTCCGGAATCTGTGACTGGATTCCTTCAGACAGATTTCCCACAGGAATTTTGCGCGCATAGATGCGCGTGCACAAAGATGGCTGCTGAAATCGTAAAGCCCATTGTGTGTTCCCCGTCGGTGAGAAGCAAAGAAATCAGTTTTAAGCCACCTATTTGTCATTAGAAAACGTTCCGCGTAAAACCCGAATAATCTGTGGGGGGGGCATTCTTTACGTTATTAGTTTGTTGCCAGGTGTGCAAATCAAGTAGGAGAAATTAGCGAAACGAAAATAAGAAAACGAGGAAGAGAGGAGATTATCTTGGGTTTCTGTTTGGTGACTGTTTTATTTGCAGTGGTGCGATGAGGTCTGGAGCAGTCGGTCCATTGATTGCTGGGCTGCAGTAAAGCCAACGGTTGTCAGATAAAGGCAAAGCAGATAATGAGACAGCGAAGAGAATACTGACAGCGATAAAGATAAATAGTAACAGTGGAAATGATGAAGATGCTTACCAACAAGACGGGGATAGCCATGTTAATGGCAACAAGACTGGCGATGGTGACAAGAGCAACGACAATACAGAATAACGGTCCTGGTGAGAATCACAAAACATCGTCAGTGCAATAACAATAAAAGAACATTTCGCTAATTTTGACAGCTAAGTAAAACGTTTTGTGGAAAAAATTAACGCGCTTGTTAATCACCGGTGGCAAATTTCGGGTTGCTGCTGCAGCAGCCTTTTCACAAAACAACAAAAAAAGGTCTCCCGATATCCGAAACGAGTTAGTATTCCAGTTGGTTCCGTCATTGCTGTCGAGAGGAGACGAGTTGGAGAACTCGTTTGGTCGCTCTAATTAGTTCTCGTTCTGTTTGGCCCGGGGATCTCGTAAACTGAGCCGACGCAGAATCCAGGCGGAAAGTCATGCGATGATAGGATGTCGCCTTGAGCGCGAATACCAAATTTCTGTCTAATGACTGCTCTGGGAATGAAGTATGAATGTCTGATGATAGAGAACAGAAAGAAGGAGAGGGGCGGGTGGTCCTATTTTGCAGGAAAAAAGATTAATTATAACAACACTAAAAGCATAACGGGCAACATTTCTCTAGATTGATTGCAAGAATTAAACGATGGGTATTTTAATTACCTGATTTTAATCTGTTATTATTCGCTCATTAAGCAGATGACTAGATGATTAACAAATAATATTTTGTCCAGGCCTTTTTTCAGATTTTCTAAATTCTAGGGATTCGTCAGAGCTTTTTTTTTTTTTGAAAATCATTTACCGTCCTAAAAAGTGCCAAAGCCTAGAACCCACGTTATCCCAGCAGGTGTTTGGAACGTAATTAGTGCGGTTCAGCAGACGGCTTTCTGTCTACAAGATGGCTATCGTAAAGGCGGAAGTGAATGGGATCTGAGCCCCGTCACGATAATTCAAAAAAAGACGACCAAATCCGAGAGCTGATACACCGCCCACATCTCTAGTAGATTTAACATAAACAGATGGTCACTGAAAGCCGCTAGAATCTATTATGCAAACCACTAACCCTACACCAAGACAATAACAATTTTAGTAATATTTGGAAAAAAAAACAACAGCGACGTCAGTACAGAGGGAGAGAGTGAGAGGTACGACGTCAGTACAAAGAGGTATGACGTCGATACAGAGAGAGGTATGACGTCGGTACAGAGGGAGAGAGTGAGAGGTACGACGTCAGTACAAAGAGGTATGACGTCGATACAGAGAGAGGTATGACGTCGGTACAGAGGGAGAGAGTGAGAGGTACGACGTCAGTACAAAGAGGTATGACGTCGATACAGAGAGAGATATGACGTCGGTACAGAGGGAGAGAGTGAGAGGTACGACGTCAGTACAAAGAGGTATGACGTCAATACAGAGAGAGATATGACGTCGGTACAGAGGGAGAGAGTGAGAGGTACGACGTCAGTACAAAGAGGTATGACGTCGATACAGAGAGAGATATGACGTCGGTACAGAGGGAGAGAGTGAGAGGTACGACGTCAGTACAAAGAGGTATGACGTCGATACAGAGAGAGATATGACGTCGGTACAGAGGGAGAGAGTGAGAGGTACGACGTCAGTACAAAGAGGTATGACGTCAATACAGAGGGAGGTATGACGTCAGTACAGAGGGAGAGAGTGAGAGGTACGACGTCAGTACAAAGAGGTATGACGTCAATACAGAGAAAGAGAGAGAGAGAGAACACAAATCTGCTTCATTCTTAGCAGACGATATAACAACTTTCATAGTGTTTCATTATGGGAACGATCATAGCATTAACCCTTTAAACAGAAGGCACCGGACAATGGTACCGACGCGAAATATAAGGCCCCTGTCAAATCGAGACCCTTTACATTTTCGGAACGTATCAGTCCTTTGGTAGGGCTAAATTTTATATTCTTTTTAAAATGCTACTTAGCTTCTTTGTCGCTCAACTACCCCCCACCCCTCCAAAAACAAATATATTGCCATTTTTCGTTTCAGCAAAGATAATTGGTAATATACTTCTGTATAAAACAGGTTGTGTTTCCACCTTCGTGTTGTTGCTGAGCATCATCGAAAGCGTTTGCTCACAAATCACAGGTGGGAAAGAATTTTGTTTTATTTAGCGATGAGTAAAACATGTCTATGTTCTGAGGCAAACATTTTAGATTATTTTTTGGAGAGATGAATCGCGCTGTAAGCTGATCTGCTTCAGTCGAAGTTGTTCGAAAGCTTTTCAGTAGTCGGGGATAAATTAGACAAGACTCAAGCTATTGTCCCCACTCAATGTTCTTTAAGAAATCGAAGAACTTCTTACTTAAATTATTCAACATCTTGGTGTATTTGCTAGTTATACTGAAGAACACCGGAATGACGTTTTTTTTCAAATGCGAAAACATCGCCGTCTTTCACTCGCTTCAGGAACAAGAGTAGCTCGACTTTCAGTTCACCCACAAACCTAACTAACCGTGCTCTGAAATCATGGTTTCATGTTATTTAAATGTCCCATAACCTCCATAGCAAAGACAAAGTCAAAGAGTCAATCTGCATCCTTGAACTGTTAGAGAGCTTCAACACCTTTTTTCTCTCTTTACTTTCAAGAACATGATGTCTTTTCTTCAGTTCTTGGAACACTCGATCACTTGTCCTAAACTAAGCTAAAGGACGCTGTTGCGGTACAAAACATCTGTGCGCTTAGTGTTAATGTCTCCAAGCAGGGAAGCGAACTGTTAGCATGTATCTCCCAAGCTCAAGTAAAACTAACAAATATAACAACTGTTCGTGCCACATGGTTCAAGCCCATTCTTCCATACGACACAATTATTCTCCTAGAAAAAACTGATTCCTTCGAAATTCTTTTTTTTGCTTTCAAAACAAATTATACCAGCCAAGTCAATCCTGCATTTTCCCACTAACTCGCCGTGGTTTTTGTTGTTGTTGCGGTTTTTTTGCTCATTATTCTGTTTACTGAACGCGGTCTGCTGTTTCTTTAATTGAACCAGGAGTTCCTGAGTTTTCATAGTTTTTTTTCAACTGACAGCTTACCGCAAAAGCCTACCTCTGTGTTTTAGGAATTAGAGGAACCAGTCACATTCTTCTTCTTCTGTTAGCATGCCGCCATTTTGTAGCAAATCAAACTCACATGTGCTGCATATTTCTGCGAAAAAAGCTACTCCGTCTTCCAGTCCGTATTGAACATCTTGCTTTCGCTGTCCATTTTCCTCTCAGTGCTCGCGCTCATCTTTCGCAGAATTCGTTAACACAAATCACCGCTAGGGGGGGTGGAATGCTTGTGAAATTCTTGAAATGCTACTTAGCCACGAAGGCCGAACGAATCTCATGCTAGTCTCGTACGTGGTGTTGTTTGACTCGGTTATGCCAACCTCATTCTACTGACCATCGAATGATTTTAAGACATAAAAACGACTTGTACTCACTCAGCTGAACAACCCACCGGCCTCTTTCGTCACGTGAATCATTCGATGGCCAGTGGAAGATTCCATTAAGATCTGTCAGGTAACCAGACGGTGACCCGCTGCCACACGGAAGCTGCCCAGGACGGTTGTTGGTCCACTCTTACACTATAGCCTATGGCAAACACCTTCTAAGGTCTTTACCAGATATTTAAAAAAAAAAAAACACGACAATAACGTACATTTATGTGACTGTTTACTAAATATTAAGATCTTCGGAACCCCAACCTGGAGTCTTTTATACATTACCTGCGGTCTATGTCAGAGGTTCAAGCAAGAGTCACAAGTTTCGTTTGACTTATAACAGGGTTGTTTCTCACTGGAACCTTTATCACGATAGGGGTCGCGTTCCGACATTAACACCAGAACTGATATTTGAAGAACAGCAGCTACAGGTTTATGTTCTTTTGTTTGTTTGCGTGTTTTCAAGTCATCTGTACACACAGATAAATGAAGAATCTCGTGAACAAGGGAGGTAAATGAGGTAAAACAGTGCCATCTTCAGGGGAATGCAGTAAGCTCTTTGCTTTCATTTATTTCTAAGCACAGCCGTCTCTCGCCGAGAACCCGGCTAGTAAGTTAGAAATGCCGGTAAACCGGAAAACTACAAACACTGTTTTATTTATTTTAATCACCGAAATGTTATTGTTGCTGTTAATATGTTGACGCGAATTTTAAATTAAGTGTTTACGTAAGCTAAACAAAAAGAAAATACAGATCAGCAGCAACCTTTTTATGTTGCAGCGGCTGCAGTTCACGGACATCTCTTAGAGCAACATTTCTTTCTCGGAGTATTTACTAAACAAACAGTTACGACCGACTTCTGGAGTTTCTAGGACCACTATGTATTCCAGATGTTTGTCTTTTAGTTTTTTGTTGTTGTTGTTTTTTACCGAAACGTTATTTTAAAAAAAAGCAACAACAAACAAAAATTTATATGGAGGTTTACGTGATATTTCTGTGGACGGTTTATCTAAACAGCTTTTAATTTTTTTTAAAAGCGAATGGTGTTTTTTGGTTGATAAGACGGAGGACGCCGAGAAGAGGTTAGTAATCTCCCCCTCTTTCTCGGTTTGGTCCAAATAGTTTCGATCTGGAGTGGGAAGAGAGGGGGCGCTGTAGTAGTCCAGACTGATAATAACGTATACACTTTTAATCTTTTATCCAGTTGGATAATAATATAATATAATAATAATAATAATAATAATAATAATAATAATAATAATAATAAACTAGAATTGTGATATTTCTAAATCTAAATTTAATTAAGAGATAATTCGGCGACGAGAATGCCCTCTCTTAGTTAATAATCATTCAAAAATCTAATTTACTTTTTATTGTTGTTTGATGGCTGAAATTTGTTTAAATATGATCAGGTACAAACATACTGTCATCTTAGCTGTAGAACGATGCGAATTATTTGTGCTAATAGATAATAAATACCGTCATCGGAGGAAAACCAGGGCGGCCATCGGGAATATCATTTTATTCTGAATCTCGCTGAGATTAACTTTCGAGGTATCATCTACTCGAGGCAGAAACAGAGAGAGAAAAAAAATAATTGGATTGTAACTTAAAGCCCTTGGAATAAACGTGCGTGTACTGCTTTCTCTGGTGATAATCTTTAATTTTTAATTAAAATACTCTGGGACCCAATCGCTTTAGAGCTGTCGGAGCGCGACTGTCCCTGCAGTAACGGGAGAAAACTGGGCGATTTGTTATCATTTAGAATAAATAATGTTCCTGAAGCAAGAACTTTGCTGGATGCATAAACGTAGATTATTAAGTGCACAGAATTACAGTTTAATAACATCTGTTAACAGATCTTTTGAAAAAGATATATGTATTTTAAATTTAATGATATAGGGACGTATGATTTCAAGATGCGTAAATATGCATAGTGTTTGCATTTTATTTGAATAACCAAATTTTTTACCACAACTTTATTAAATGCTACAATTTTTAATTTGAAATATTTTGTTCTTGACCTTTATAAAAGAAGTCACGGAGAGAGAGAGAGAGAGAGAGAGAGAGAGAGAGAGAGAGATATGATCAGTACAGAGAGAGATGTGACGTCAGCACAGAGAGAGATGTGACGTCAGTACAGAGAGATGTGACGTCAGTACAGAGAGATGTGACGTCAGCACAGAGAGAGATGTGACGTGTCAGTACAGGGAGAGAGAGATAGAGAGAGAGAGAGAGAGGAGTAGCTTGCTGCTTTATTAAGAACTATTGGCCACCATTGTGTTCAAAAAGAAACTACACAAACTGGCGTAGAGTCCACAAGGTGCTGGAAGGTATCCGAAGAGATATTTCACCATTAAATCATTAATATTGTGCGCAATGTATGAAGCGAGATGAGTAAAAGGATAATGATGGCAGTGAAATATCTCAAGTTCATCCAACAGATGCTCAGCTGGATTAAGATCCAGGGGATACGTTGGCCAAGTGGAATGTCTGAAATCGTCGTCTTATTCTCCAAAACATGAACGCTCAATGTCGGCAGGGTGAGTCAGAGCACTGCCATCTTGGATGTAGCCGTCTTCATCAGGGACACGTTAATCGTCGCTGGATGCGCTTGATCGAAAATTAAGCCGAGATCAGCTTTGGCATTAATTCTAAAATGGCTAAAAGGCCCACGGTATGTCAGAAAAACATGCCCAAAACCACGACTCTACCATCAGAGACCTACACATTTGGCACCCAAATTTGTCTTTTGCCCTTGTGTGCCAAACAAGTTTACCATCTGCGCTTCTCGCACTATGAGATGTCCTTTCAGGTTGGTATCTGTGATCAGGGGTTAGAGCAGCAAAAGCCTACTACCGCGATCTATTCGCTGCAACGATCTTACCATGGTACGGCTGGAGATTAGTATGGACCGCCCTCCATCGAATATATCTCTGCCATTTGGCCTATCGTTTGACGACGGTTAAAATTTATTCTCCCGTCTAACCGTCTTTCGATCTCTCTTTCTGTCACCCCAACTTCCCATCGCAGCAGACATTTTTTCCTTTTTCGCTTCCCCCCATTAGTGATAAAAGTCGAATGGCCGACGTCTTGGAGCAGCCTACAGAAAAACTGACTTGACTACTTCGGCAGCTGCTAGACGCGTTCCCACCATCGTGTCTCGTCCGAAAGGCTCTGATGCCTTTGTCTCCCTCCCCTAATGACTACAAAGGCTCTTGTCCAAATCGTTATAATGCTGCATTCACGGATCATCTGCCATATTATATGGAGGACAATCTGATTTGCATCTGCAACTGAGGTCAGCCCAGACAGATCTCAATAAAGTGGCCAGTTAGTTTGTGTATGTGCTTGTTTGTTGTTGTTGTCTCCAGTAGCCGAACGCAGAAGGAATGGACAGTGACAACCGAAACCATGGCCAACACGGAAGTGCCCGGTGCACTCAGACTGTGACCGATTTAACAAAAGGTCCTACTAGCTTTTCAGATGTGAGAGGAAACCCACATGACTGGCCGGTAAATAAGAGCAAGAATAAATCGTGCCAGGGAAGTACGTCAGGCCTGGAACTGATGCTACGCTTTTTGTTTGTTGTTGTTGGGAAATCTAATTAAATAAACACCGGCAGGTAAAAACGACTATTAGAAGGCGAGCTTAATTCCGGGAGGTTACGTACACGTAATATATAACAGCTAAACAAAATCCTTCTTTGATTATTAAATTAACAGATAACACCAAACTAAAACGGAGCCGTCCGGGACAACGGTCGGATTGCTAACCGGAAAAACCATCATAGTAGAATGATGCTGCGGCGGAAAGATATCGCAATAATGGCTAGAAAAAAGATAATTAATAATGACCGTAAAAAGAAACATGAGTAAATAATAAGCTCCTTTTATGACAAGAAAAAATTCGGTGATTAATTTACGCCTTATATAAAAACAAATGAGTGAATGTATTATCAAATACCGGGAAAAGCTGGCTGAATAAATAAATAAATAAATAATGGTTTAAAGAAGCGATTGGATGATTAATAGCGATTTGGAAAAAAAATGTTTTTAATAGAAATATCGGAAGGGTAACTGCGGGTGCATTATTGAAAAGAACTTATCCAACTTCAACCGGCTTGAATAAACAAAATTCTGAAATCGTCATATTTATTTCTTATATATTTGATATATTCTACAAGACCTTGATACAAATCTATCGTTAATCTTAGATAGTGGCTGGATTCTGAAGACTTTTGTTTGTTGGATCTAAGCGACTGAAAGCTATATGCCGTAAATTTGTCGTAATGTCAAATTCCAAGTTTCACACTTTCCTGTTCAAACGAGCTTCTAAGTGGGCCAATAGTTTCTGTGAACGGTCTGGAAATAATCCATTCATCGTAACCAATTTTGATAGCTCCTATTTCATCTGCTCTAGCAGACCATCGAAGATGGTTACCGATCTTAGAATTAAAGTTCTTTTTATCTGGTTCCACCAATGAGCTGAAGCAGATACGTAATTATTTTCTTACCAAACTAAAATATTCTGTTGCAACCAGACAACCATCTGCTGAAGCAGTTCCATTTAAGTTCAGCAAATGGTTTGTATATGAGACATAGAGTGCAGCAGAACTTTGGTATTTAATTCTTGATTGTAAAACTAAATTTCCTTTTCAAAATATTTTCTGTAAAACTTATAGATTTGTCATGTTACAATAGATAGCTGACAAAAACCTAGTCCATCACCTACATATTTCTCGATGCATCTTCTCAGAAACAAATAAAATGCACTAAGATATTCTATAGCACCAAGATAATTTACATTTCTAGAAGAAAGCGATGTTCCGGATGATGTTCTATGATAAACATTTTATTGCTGCAGCCAGCAACATCTTTCGGAACTGTCTTCCAGTACTCGGTCTTAATTCCAAACTGTTCTTCTAATTTTGTATCTTTGCGATCTACAGAGGAACATCTTGTTATAAACGAACTTATTGATGACGTACGATCTTGGGATTTCTTGTCCGATGATCTTCTATGAGCATTTTCTCCCAATAGCTGTAACCAGAAGTCTTGGTAGATTTCTTCTTACTAAATAATTTAGAATCAAAAGTGTACGCAAGCACTAACCGCGCCACTAATTAGTCAATCGCTTTACATTTTCTCTCCATTTATTGTTTTGGCTATAAAATCCACCCGTTTCACCTCATTCCTCAACAGGTATTTTTTTAAGATTCTAACGAATTGTGCAAAAAGGAAAAAAAGGAAAAAGTTTGTATTAAAAAGTAATTTTGAAATTTTGTAGTTGTGATATCTGGCCAGTAAGTCACAGGTGTAGACCACGAGTTTCCAGGTGCTGTTTGTGCTTTGCGATCACTTATTTCGGTGTTTCCTTGAAGCCAGATGAATGTTTTTATTTATTTGAACTTCGGGGATCTCATCTGACAAATCGGGCTCCTCCTCGCCTGATTCTGATGTTGCGCTCCTTCCAGCCTTCTTTTTTTTGTGCGCCTCGATCTCTCATCTCCCAGCATCTGCTCCGATAACACGATTTCTTCGTGAATTAAAACCCGAAAAACATAATTACAAGGTGCACTACCGACCAATTAACAACCGGATTTCAAAAAAGAAAAAAAACGGCAGAGCGTTAACCCTTTCCAATCCGCGAAACGGTATATTTGGCCAGCCCTTTATTTATTCTATTTTTTGTAATTAATAGCGCATAACACAAAATTTAAGGCAGAAATTCCCCCCACCACACACACACACAACACACACACACACACACACACACACACACACACGATATGTATTTTAATCTCTGAAAACAAATATTAGGTTGTTTTTTTTTTTGTTGCTGAACTTATTATTCATAGTACAGTATAAACCACCACTAAGGTAGCAAGCAGGTCACTCACTATACTGTTGTGCGCAGGCGCTGTGTAATGCCTGCCAATGGGCCCCGTGACAGTCTCCCGTTTACGCGCGTGACGTAAGGTAAGCTTAACTACAGTCACTTAGGCCAGTTTGTAGTATTAAAACTAATAAATGGATAGTATTTGTCTCCTATATTATATACATAATTATCTCCCTTTATTATACATATAAATTTATTCCTGACGCACTTATAATAATAATAATATAATAATAATAATAATAATAATAATAATAATATAATAATAATAATAATAATAATAATAATAATCTGTCATTTGATTTGTTGAAATATAAGTAAGCTGGACACCCACGTTACGTTTATTGTTTCTTACCGCGACTTATAAAGCACAACTCTCACCGTGCATTAGACATTTCTCCCCAAAAAGGATCAAAATCACAAAACTAAAGAATACGTATACATAAATAATACGTTTCTCCAGTAAAATAAACAAACGGGCAAGGGAACACTTTAAGTTACAGTAATTCATCGACATCCCGTGCGTTATAAACAACAGAATATTGTTAATCAAAACCGTCACCAACCTTTCTCGGTGAAGATAACCTAGAAAACAGCAGTAATTTCTTTTTCGCTTCAGTGCTTCAGAGACGAATAACCTGGCTCAACGGAGGAAAGACTGCGCGAAAAAAATATTCTAGGTTTCAGGTAACACTAACACACGCACGCACACGCACAACACACACACACACACACACATACACACATACACACACATACATACAACATACATACACATACACACACATACATACACATACACACACATACATATACATACATACACATACATACATACATCCACATACACACACATACACATACAACATACACATACACACATACACACACATACAATACACACATACACACACATACATATACATACATACACATACACACACACATACATATACAACATACATACACATACACACACATACATACACACACATACACATACATACATACACAATACACCACATACACGCACACATACACATACATACATACACACACATACACATACACACATACACACACATACATATACATACATACACACATACACACACACATACATACATATATATATATATATACTAAAATGTTAATAAAACTGACATCATAAGCAAATTTAGAATCTCGATATTTCATTCATAATTTTATTTTTGGAAGAAACTTATTGGGAATAATCACAAATAGTTCTTCAAATAGTGATGTTGCACATTCTGTCAGGGTTATAACCCGGTATAGGCAAGCGGTAAAGGGTTAATGCCAGTTTCTATACGATTTGCTATTTAACAATACGAGAAATGTTCCGTTGGAGGTTTGGTTTTATAAACGGTTTGCCTTTAGTTAATTATTATTATTAGTAGTAGTAATTTCTGAAACTCAAATGGCGGGACCCTATTTGTGGGCTCCCAGCGCTCGCCCCCCCCCCCTGGACAGATAGTCTAACTACTAGAACACGTGTATACAAAACGCTCACAGCTGACGGCGCACTTCTCCAGCCTCTCACTACATCTATGGGCGGTTAAACACCGTTTGTAGCAATTGCCGAACAGCAAGAGGGGCTCGCGAATTTCGCTCCAGCGAACGATGTCATACGACAGTTCTCTTTACCGAACGAATTTGCCTTAATTACTCCAGCGTACGTCCAGTACAAACTTAGACTGGAAAGTTCTGTTCGGGCACGTGACGCGCACGTGATAAGTTCACGAGCAGGGAACGACGTCTTGCGAGTTGAAGGGTCTACTTTAGATCCCAGGCAATCGTCCGCAGCCCACCTACGATGCCTTTCTTTGCAACATAACACAGACAATTAGTGTTTTGGGAGGATGGTTGTTGTTGTTGTTGTGTTGTTGTTGTTGTTGTTTTTACCTGGCAGAGAAGATGGCTGCAGCGTCATTATTTATTTATTTTAATTTTTAAAAAGATACCTTTAACTTCCTTTTTCGGCGTGTACGGGCATTAAACTCTTGAGAGGATCATCGGAGATGAAGTAGGATAACCCACGTCTACAGACAAGGATGAAGTGTCGCTGCTACAATAGAGGTTTTGCTTGCGTGTTCTAGAACGTTTGCCATCCCTATGGCCACCTAGGCCAGAGCTGGCCAACTTTACCGCCTGCGAGTTGGATCTCCTGAGGAAAACGCAAGTGATGCGGACCGAAAGGTGTTAAAGATTTTTTCAATGAACAATCGCATTTATTTAAGGGATGGCATGGAAGCCTTCCTTATAACCGGGATCTGGGCGGGGTCCAGGTTGGTGGTGGGAGGAGGAGGTACAATAGGGACCAACTAACGAAACGGTTATCGCTCGCTTTTTCCACGTGGAATAATCGAAATTCAATAAAAAAAGATGTCACCTCCCGGGGACCCCGGCTACTTTCTGGTTATAAGGGAGGTGACCCTTAAACATATGTGCAAAACGTGTGTTCATTTAGGGAGCGCTATCTTCTGCTCAGACACTGAATATGAGGAATTCGAAGGCTTCTCTGAAACTGAGTCATGAGCGAGACAATGGTTAGTAAGTAATAAAATGATATAAATTTGGAACTCGTTTCCTTTTGTATTCGTTATTCTGTAAATGCTATACTACTTGAAGTCTACCTCGCATATCAACACGTGTCGGGAAAATCGAATAATGGTTACAGTATCTAAATGTTAACGTTTGCAGGGAATTCCAAACTGCTCTCCGTGATTCAAAACATGTCGAAAATTTATCTTAACAGAGAATTCAGAGAGTTTATTCACAAAGGAAGTTCACTGATGAGTTTTAAAAATCTCATTAATATTCATAAGCATCGAAAAACCGTACACGGCGTTCTTCTTCTTCTTCTTTTTGCTGCTTTAAGACTTCGGCGATGTACTGGCTGGTTTTTGGTCAACTACCTCATCTTATCTGGCTTCGTCTTATTTCTGAATGAAGTTAAGAAAAGTGGGAAATTTAGTCCATTCGTCTTATAACCCGGGCATCGACTTATAAAACCAGAAACAACAACAACAACAATAATAGTAATAATAGGTTTTTAGGCGTCGACACGTAGATGCATCCACTGATGGGTATCGGGAATTACTATTGCACAGAGCATACACTCACGCACACCCCACCCCCACACACACAAACACACCCACACACACACACACAACACACACACACACACACACACACAAACCACGCACCCTGGCGCACTTATTAAAATTATATTAAATTACAAAGCTAGATTTAGCAAAGGACTGGCAGCTGGTGATTTATTTGTCTTTTAACAAAGTTACGAAATAATAGCAATAATTGTACACTGACTTTCAAAGAACAAAGAGAACAAAGGAAAAAGAAACCATCGTTGGCTAGAAAAACTAAATTCTGCGTGAAACGTCAGTTCTTTCAGGTTGTTTTGATTTTCTACAATAGTTTTCTTGTAGTTGAATCTCCAGAGAAAACCGTCTTCAGCAGATGCTTGAGGCAACAAGGGTATCCATGGTATTTACCGTCAGCACGTGGTCTGCTTGCAAGCGTAACACACCCTTTCCCGAGTTCTCGAAGTAGACGGACTCAGGTTTCAAGTTACGAGAAACGAATTTTTTTTAAAAAGAAAGAAAAAAAACAAACGTACGAAGAAAATCACAAAAGCTTCAGACCAGCGAGAGAGAGAGAGAGAGAGAAGAGAGAGAGAGAGAGAGAGAGAGAGAGAGAGAGAAGAGAGAGAGAGAGAGAGAGACAGAGAGAGAAGAGAGAGAGAGAGGAGAGAGAGATAGAGAGATGGAGAGAGAGAGAGAGAGGAGAGAGCTAGCTAGAGAGGAGAGCGCTAGATCTTTGGGGAGAGAGAGAGAGAGAGAGAGAATACTCATCATTGAAAATAAAAAAATTACCGTTCCTAAAGATGAAAGTCATTTTTTTGTGTGTACACAAAGTATTTAGATTCTAATAAAATCAATCCATTTGATTTTATTCTTTTTAAAATGTAGGTAGTGGATGAGTCTGGTTGCAAAATAAGCTGGGACTATACAGTATTGGAAATAACTAGAGAGAGAGAAGACGTGCACAGATACCGAGTAATTGCAGCTGAGAGACGTACATAACCCACAGGCGATGAGTTGTTACAGGAAATATACAGAAGAAAGAAATGAATACGTTGTACAGTGTATTAGTATTTGGTATGCGGGCCCTTTGCTTCATAGAGAGCACGACGCCTTGTTTACCTGCTCCCTTACAGGTTACCAATGTATGAGTGTGGAGTGTTGCTCCAAATATCCTGTAGCAGTTTCCATGATTCATCCGAGGTGTTTGGTTGCCCCTTTGACTTTCTTTGAAGCCATATAACGCCACATAGTTTCAGTGAAGCTTCTACGAGAGCCTCGCGCAAGTCAAGACATCTTCGTGGGCGTTTCATTGGCTTCTTCACGTTCCAGACGCTTTTCCTGACTCGGTGGATGCGCACTTCTGTACTTTTACCCATCCCCCCCCCCTCCCAAGCTTCGCTGTACAGTATCTGTTGTACGGCTCCCCAGGCCGCCTTCGAACAAAATTCTCTTTGATTGTTTTCAGACGGTTCAAAAACAGACTCGTCTGTAGAGATCGGTCTTCATTGTTCTCCCATTTCTGCTGCCCGCTTAGGTCTTCGGCTTTGGATGCCCTGGCAAAATCCAGTAGGCGGGGGCCAGGCGCTGTTCAAATACCGAAATTGAACCAGTTGTCCATTTCATCGCCATTTAAACGTGGGTGAAAGATCCGGGCTGGTGGAGAGGTATTCCAGTGGAAACAGTGACACTCCAACGACGGGGAGCATGAAGCTATCTATGCCTCGCTGAGTGGAAATCGTTCAGCACGACAACGATCCAAAGCGTAGAAATCTTTATTTCCAAAGAAACAACGAAATATCGCCAAAACTATGGCTTACCCTTCTCATTTGCTTGACCGTAACACAGTCAAAAAAGAAAGGCAACCGCTGAGTTTCAGGAACTCATGGAGAATCATCCGAGAGTTTTTGAAATATTAGCTATAACGGGTTTGTTGGAATCGTCGTCTGTGAAGAGATCAAGCAGTTTTGAAGACAAAGGGAAAAACTACAAAATATCGAATAATAATAATAATAACTTGTTTCAAGTGAATTTTGATTTTGTGCGCGTATAGATCATCTTGGATGGTTGACGGAGTTACAGTTTGTTTTATTCTAACGACATCAGGTAGACTAACAATTGCAGAATCAGAGACCTTGCTGTACATGCAAACAAAACCAGACACCACTTGGTTTAGATGTGCAGACATGTAACTTGTACGCTTTGTAATTCTGGAAAATTGACTAACTGTACACGATAATCTGAGATCGATAGCATCCAGGAGAAGAAAACAACCTTATTCATAAAAAAATTAATTAAGGTAATAAACACTAAAAGACATCTATGTAAAACTATGATTTATTAAATCTCTTTAACAGGAATATGGCAAGCCATCCTTTAATATTTATAGTAGATTGATTATAACAACAAAAAAAAAAATAGTCGTTCAAAAATTACAGGTCTTATCAAAGAATCCCTTTAAAAATCATAATCAGTTGACATCGCAAAATGAAAAGTTAAAAATCTCCATTGTTTTGTTTATCTTTAAAAATATATAAACACAATACAGTCTATGGGAGATAACCAATATATTATAACTGTGGATCTGTGAATTTTAGACAAACGATCTGGGTTGTGTACTAACAGTCAGTTAATGTTATTATTAAAGGTAGTTCTGTTATGAAGAAGAGTTACTGATACAGGAAAAAATACTGTATGTGTGGTGTGTTAGTTGCAAATAGAAAATTTCTTTCCTTACGACAGAAATTATTGAAAACCTATACAATGACTCATATGCATAGAATATCTGGACAGAATGAAATAAATCTGTGTCGTATTAGATTAGATTTTTTTTTTTTATTTTAAGAAGGGGCCCTCCACCAAGCTTTGTATAGCTTAAGGCCTCACCAAGTCTAAATCCGGCACTGATCCGGTTCAAATGAACAGTCCTTGTAATTCACCAGTCGGCCACCAGGGAGAGCTGCTGTACGTGCTGCCTGCTCGGGCTGATATCGCCCCCATTCGGTCAAACCGTCAGCGTAGTTTTTAAACTTTTACTTTGTTTGATCGGTCGTATTATCCCTTGCTGATGGTTTTTATCAGTCCTAATAATTGGAGTCTTTTCAATATGACCTCTAATAATAGTTCGGCTCGTGTTTTGGCAATCCATTTAAAAAAAAAAAGTGTGTAGTTCTCGGTATTGAGCAAAACTGGAGACAGCCCCATCCAGGTATTTGACCTTTTCGGTCATCCGACTATTTCAGAGTCCCGCCAGGGGTCGGGGTACCAGGTTGTTCGTTTACTGTACACTGATACGAGTTATTTCCCATAGACTGTAGATGGCGTTTTTAAAAAAAAAAAAAGGGAGAGGAAGGAACTACGAGAGAGCGAGAGATTTTCTCCTACGTTGTGACGTCAGATGTTGTTTTTTTTTTTCAAGAACGTTTGGAGCCACTTTAAAGAATCGCCCCGGGGGTGGGGCCACCAGATACGCGAAACAGCCCCGTTTAAAAAATGGCTGGGTTTTCTGCACTTTTCCAGCCCCACCCTAATTTTGCGTAGGCGGGCCCATCTAACAATCTTCGTTTAGAAATGTATACGTCAGAATTTTTTACCGCCTTCTTGGCATTTAAGTTGGGGGGGGGAAGAGGTTTGTGGGGGGGGCGGGCGGACAAATTGCTAACCGAAGAGTTTATCTTGTGGGTCGTATCAACCCCTTTTTCGCACGATTGTGTTCTCGGCTGCTGCGTTCTCCGCATTCTTTGTCGTCTGCTGCGATTAAAAAACAACAAAAAAGTTTATCCGATTTATATATTTTAAAAAATTGAATTTTATCTTAAAACATTAAGTTTTGTTTTTATTTTTAACTTTTAAAAAGTGTTGGTATGTGGTTCCTTGCCTACAAAAACCATTACGAGACCGTGAGAACTAGAAATTAGAATCAGTCGGACTTGTGTAACGCCATTTAATACTCTTTTTTAAATTATGTAGATGCCATATTTCCTCTCTAGCTCGACGATGCTCTTGTATTTAGAGTAGTGCACCTACAGGTTTAGTACGGACATGTGTACGGAAAGTTTTTGCTGTCCCGGTGGGATAGAAATTTGGTCAAAATATACATTAAAAACCTGGCAAGCAACAGGTTAAGGGTTAAAGACCAGCTTAGATGGCTTGTACAATCTAAAAATAAAGGCAACCCTACAGCAAGGCATCTACTGCAACCGGGAATTATCATTGCAGAGCAATATGGCTAAATCCTGTTGATGACAACAGAGATGGGAGAGAGGAGAGAGAAAGAGGAGGGAGGGAGAGAGAGAGAGAGAGAGAGAGAGAGAGAGAGAGAGAGAGAGAGAGAGAGAGAGAGAGGAGAGAGAGAGAAGAGATGACGTCAGTACAGAGAGAGAGAGAAAGAGAGAGAGAGAGATGGGAGAGATGGGAGAGGGAGAGAGATGGGAGAGGGAGAGAGGAGAGAGAGAGGAGATGGGAGAGGGAGAGAGGGAGGAGAGAGATGGGAAAGGGAGAGAGGGAGAGAGAGAGAGAGAGAGAGAGAGAGGAGAGAGAGAGAGAGAGAGAGAAGAGAGGAGAGAGAGGGGGAGAGAAGAGAAGAGAGAGAGAGAGAAGAGAGGAGAGAGAGAGAGAGTGAGATGGGAGAGGGAGAGAGGGAGGGAGAGAGAGAGAGAGAGAGAAGAGAGAGAGAGAGAGAGAGAGAGAGAGAGAGAGAGAGAGAGATGGGAAGGGAGAGAGAGAGAGAGAGAGAGAGAGGGAGAGGGAAGAGGGAGAGAGATCGGAGAGGGAGAGGGAGGGATCCGAGAGAGAGAGAGAGCGAGAGAGAGAGAGCGAGCTCTCGAGAGAGAGAAAGATGGGAGTCGCTGGGATCCAGTGAGGAGAGGGCTCTAGCGAGAGCGAGCGGGAGAAGAAGCGCTCGCTAGCTCTCTCGAGAGAGAGCTCGCGAGATCGAGAGAGCTCTGGAGAGGGCTCTCTCTTCTCTCGGGGAGAGGGGAGAGCGATAGAACTCGAGGCGCTATCGCTAGCAGCTCGCGAGCTCTCGAGAGCTCGCTCTTCGCGCTCTTTGGTCTCGCTTGGAGCTTGTCTCGCCTCCCATCTCCTCTCGCGAGCTTGCGTCTGCTCGGCGCTCTACTTTGCTCTGGGCCTTTCTTTCGCCCGCCGAGCTCTCGCTCTGCTGCGCTCTCTCTCTCTCTCTCTCTCTCTTATGCTCTCTCGCTCTGTTCGCTCTTTGCGCGGTCGCTCTCTCTCTCGCTCTTTCTCGCCGCTGGTCTCGGTCGTCTTTCTGTCTCTCGATCGCGCTCTCTCTCTCTCTCGCTCGCTCTCGCTCTCTCTCTGCTTTTGGGCTTCTTGGCGAGGCTCTCTCTCCCGTCTCTCGCAGCTCTGCTCTCTCTCGCTCATCGCTCTCGTCTCGAGCTCGCTCTTCCGCACTCTCTTCCCCCCTTTCATCTCTGTTCGATTCTGCTGAATTTTCTTTTTAAATACATGCGCATAAAAATCCAGAGAAAAAAAAAGGATTTATATTTGCGCCTTCAAAAACGTCTTTTCCTCTCCGTTCTTTTAGTCTCTGCCATTTCTAAATTCGATACTTTTTTCATTTCCGTCCAGAGATGCCATGTCGTCTGATACTCTGGGCATAAAGCGACCGCCGCCATTTGTCTTCTGCTGTCTAATTTTGTAACATCTCGGTGCGCATAAGACGAAAAAATCGGCATATCTTCATAAAAATACATTAATTAAAAAATACGGATGGCACAGCCACCTCGTTAACAGTCTGTTCCGAACCTGAAAGGACGGCTTCTCAGAATTGGTGTTTATAAGGCGGTAAGTGTACAGAGTTTGCCGTTTATAATGACGCAATACAAAACAAAAATGAATAAATGATTAAATGCTTGTCGAGCTTCATACCAAACAGAGTTCTGACTGCTTTAATCCAGCAGTTTTACTGGACAAAACATTGCAGGAATCTGCAGTGCGTTGGCTGAAAAGAACCAATGGTATTTGTGAATCTTCAGCCAGGCCCTGGGCTGTGCACACCCACTTGTTTCCAGCCAACGCATAAGTCCGCTAACTTTTAGCCCATACAGTTACTTATCCATGATTCGATATCGGTGTTAAAGACCACAAATCATCAGCGACATCAGAATTAACTATTTTAATATTCTCATGCAGATGATATTATGGAGGCCACCGAACTCTTTTGAAAGAAGATTTGAAAAAAGATAGTGACCTCAGGATCCGCACAAACCTAATGGAATTTCATTATCAACTATGATGCTTGGCAGAACGCCACCCAGTTATGACGCGCACGAAGTGGTTTTTGGTCTTCTCGACAGAAGAGCTACGGCGTTGCCGGATAGTAGTATCAAAAGTAATTTGCTAAATTCCCGTATATTAATGAAACTTATTATAAATATATATTTTTAATTATGAAGTTTTTAATATATGTATCGGTAAGCCCTTAACGCGGATTGTTAAGGTAATTTCTTCTGCCACAAATTCTAATAGATTATTAGGCATGTGACTTCGGTTAGCCGCTGAGAGTAGAATGTAAGACGCTAAAGCAATAAATAAATAATATTAACTGATCTAGTTGGATATTTTGGATTTAAAATTTTTAACTTTTTCTAGTCACAGATTAATAATACTTAACGAAGGTGTAAAAAAAAAAACAACAACAAAGAAAAAGCTTTTGAAAATAAAGATTTGTGTGTGGATATTAAACACGGGTTATCACGTACTAAACCAGTCATTCATCTGCGTATTAAATAGGAAGAATTTAAGTGGATTATCTGTCAGTATTTATCACGTAAAGCAATACGTCAAAGGGAGAATAACCACGTGCAACGTTTATCACATAAAACGACGGTCAGAGGGAATCTGACGTCAGACCAAAAATCCCAGCGAATGCTTTCAGAAGCGTCGATCCCCGGAGAGATTCTCGAAAACCCGGCAGTACTACTTGACCTGTCGAATACATCAGCCCTTTGTCCTTAATGGGCTGGCCAGGTGGAATTGCTGCTGTTGGCTGTGCCTGTGCGGTCTTAGTGTATAACACCAGCGAGCCGAGGTGCTTGATGTCGTGAGAGCTGCTGACTGACAACCCGGACGGCTGGGTGACATTAGCCGGAGAAATCCTCCTCGGTGGAACTATGCCATTAGCAGATGAATCGGAAGCTTCGTAGTTAGAATATTTTGCAATGTCTAATGTGCAAACTGGGATAATGGGTCCAGCTGTCAGATTAAGGATGGTTCGTCAGCGGCCGTCTCCACCTGTCCTTCTGCAGCTCAAATGCTGAAGAACCCACCGCCTCTTTCAGCCTTTCGACAGTCGGAGTCGATACACGCGTAAGGAAATGCTCTGCTCGGACACCTGCTTAGAGAATACGAGTGGAGGTGTATATATACAACAATAAACTTAAACATTTTATTCCTTTGATTAGCCCTACTGTCTAAAGAGGGGAAATGTATGCGGACGTGTTACTCACTCCTTCCTCTCTACATTGGCTCTTTAATTACTCATCAGAAGCTTAATTTGTTGCCGTTTTCAATTCGCACTTGCATCCGATTCAAGCAGTGATCCTTAGTTATACTTACTTCCGAGACCACAGCGAATATGTATTTACAAGATAAGCCTATTTACTGTTTAATTCTCCACCCACACAGCACATTTTCCGACCTAAAAGCTCTCACGATTCCTTCTGATGCTACAATAATTTTCGACTCGTCTTACAACGATCTACTCGGGTTCCCCGCCCGACCGAAGAACGGATTCCCTATGGAAAAAACATTTATTTTTCAAATCTCTCTCTCTCTCTCTCTTGAAAATGACCCACCATTTCCCCCAACACAATAGGAAATATACGTAGACCCAGTTACTTTCAATATAACTAAGCCTGTTGTACTATCCGATTTTTACAAATCAGTTTATACTCATTTTCGAGCTTAAATGTGGTGACCTACAGCGGTGTGCAAAAGTCTTGCATGAAAATAATTTTTCCTGTAAAGTAGCTCGCATTTTGTCGAAAGCAGTTGTTATCAAATCCTGTTCATTAAAGCATTTCTGTATTACTGTTGTGCATCTATTCCAATAATATCAAGCGTATTGTTTCATTGTAAGAAAAGTTATAATTTTTAGAAAATCATTTGCATCAAATCAACGTGTGCAAAAGTGTTGCATAAAATCTAGACAGATGTCTATCTAATCAGTTCCAATTATGCAGGAAGTGATCAGATGTATCAATAATGAGTAGAATATCCGAAATTCTTGATAACTCGTTCACAATGACGAGGCATGCTGGCTACCAAACGCTGACAATTGTCACTACTGAACTCCGACCAGCCTTCCTCGGTTTTCAAATCGGTTTTATTTTTCGGGTTTTGGCACTAACGCTGAGCTTGGTCGACTGCCAAATGTTTTCGATGTGACTGAGATCCGGCCAGTCGAGGAGGGGGATTCGCAACTCTGCCATCAAGGCCTTGACACCCCTACCTGTGTGGATGGGGGCGTTGTCCTGCTGATAGATGGCCGTCAGGGGGCATGTGGTCACATATATACGGTTCGACAATGTCCGAGACGATCTTAGCATAGTCATGAGCATTCATTCGACCCTCCACGTGATGCATCTGACCGACACCGGACGAATGAAAACAGCCCCAAACCATGGCCGAATCTCCCCCTGCTTGCAGAGTCGGTCGAGTGCAACTAGTATGGTATTTCTCGGACACCGATCGCCGAACGTACACCCGCCCCGCCGAGTGGACCCTCACGAATTTGCTTTCGTCGGAAAACAACACTCGGGACCACTGGGCCACGGTCCAGTGGAGATGGTCGCGAGCCCACTGCAGTCGCTTTCGACGATTGTCCAGACTGATGAACGGCTTCTTCTGTGCCGATCGCCCGAACAGTCCCATGTGGATCAAAACGCCATCTGATGGTGCACGAGGCCAAATGGATCCCATGGTGCCTTGACAAGGCGGTCTGGATGTCGGTGGAAGTGCGGAATCGGTCCGAGTTCGACATGCGGGCGATCAGACGATCCTGTCGAGCCGTCGTTTTCCGCGGTCTGCCGGCTCTGCGTTTCGAAAATTAGGGCAAACGTTTCAGGGTGCGAGATATCGTCGACTGATTGCAACCGATATGATCCGCAATGATCCACTCAGTTTCACCATCTTCTCTCATGCGAACGATTGTGGCCCGCTGTTCGGAGATCAAATATCGATCTCTCGGCATCACTATACTGAACAAAAAAGAATCAGAATAGTGGAAAATGACAGTTTTTCATATTTATATTCTACTATCCTAAACTATTATAGCACAAAATATATATTCTAATTTTTTGTAGTTTATGTAACACTTTTGCACTCGCCGATTTCATGCAAATTATTTTATTAATATTTAAATTTTGACTGTGTCAATTACAAAATGGATCTTAGTGCTATAAATCGTTTAAAGACACCGATACCTTTCAATTAAAACAGAAAACATACAATAGTTACTAATTTCTACTAAATAAGAACCCATTTTCTAAGTCTAGTCATTTGTGTGCAAGACTTTTGCACACCGCTGTATATCATAATAGACACATTATTGTCCAGTTTGTTTTTTTTTAAAGTTTAGCATCACCGCATAATGTCCCGACTGCAATATTCATACTCATTTATTAACGTTTTTGCTCACACTTTAATATTAAAAGTATAGTGCAGGGGTTTTTGTTTTTTTTTAAAATGAAGTCGATAGCATTAACATTTTCCGCGAAAGTACGGGAAGGCAGCTGTCCAACTCCGATGACGTCATAGTATGGATACCATTAGATTTTCTCGCAAAATTGCAGCGTGGTCGCAAGAGAGCGGTGTTAATCCGGCTAACCGAAAACTCTCCGCCTGGTCGGGCGACATTCATCAGGAATGTCCTTGTGTGGAGCGATTCTCCTTCCTCCGCAAGTCCTAGCCCGGGCAGAGAGTCTCTCGTCATCCGTCACGTCTGAACGATAGAAGAACCTCTCTAGCAGGCAAAAAATGCCATGCATCACAGACCTTCGTACCGCGCCCTTCCTCGTCCACTCTCGTCGTACCGTCGACGGCTCGTGTGCCGCCGTCTTATCTCTAAGCCCGAAAACCAAAAATGCGCTCGAGCTCTGATCCCGTCGGGATTTTGACCTGGAGCAGTGGTTCCCGAACTTTTGGTTCGATACATGTTTTATCGTGGTAACGGCGAAAGCGAAAGTGTTTTTGCGCGCCAAAGATCCAAATTTGCTGTTGGGGGTGGGGGAGGAGATGACATTTGGCGCTCTTATCCCCGGGGCACGAAGGAACTGGCGGACACACTTAATTTGACACGCGCGTAAATAAATGATAGTTACGGGAACACGCCAGCCTAATAAAAGGAACCACCGGCACAAAGTAAGTTACCTAGTTCTTATTCGCGTTGTTCGGAAATTGGTTGAGATTCCTGTAATTACGAGCTTAAGGGCAGTTTCAGAAGCCTGAGGTTGGCAAACCGTTGGCTGAGTTTGAAGAAACGAGCGCCATCTGGTGGCAAAGAAAAGAGAAGCTACTGCGGTTTTGTTACCGTTTCTAGCGACAAACATGCGAGAAAGCATTTATCTCGTGTGCACACCTGGAATCCGGTTACAGAAGAGGGGCCAGTGCCGATCCAGACCTCGGACTTAGATATATGTCTTCGGTGGTTCAAAATTTGCAAGAGCTGTGGCCGGTCTAAGCAACGCATCCATCCCACGGAGTAGACCGGAACTTCCGGCTTGACTACAAGTTTAGGCTCAGTCAAAAACGACACGGGTTAACAAAAGTGGAATCCTGGAAGAGTGACGCTGTCTTCATAATGGGATGATAAATAATAAAACTGGCATGTGAAAACAGATTTTATATTTCCAAGATTTATAATCTATACTCATGTAAGGGAGATAATCCCTGGGGGGGGGAAACAAGGGAGAGAGGGGGTTCGCTGAATGTTAAAGTTTGGGGACCACTGACCTGGAGTGCCGGAGTGGAGCCATACGTGTCACCCGGTGGGATCGACGGTCCTGGGTCATTTCTGTACTCCAAGACAGAGTTGGGGACACGCCACCCGGAAAAGAATCGGCCGGAAATCCCTTACTATAAATCTTCATTTTTAGATGCGGGAAGAAACCGGAGAGGCGGACAAACGGGTAATGATAATGGCAGCGGGAGGGTTTTAAATAATTAGGTAAATAAATGCAAATTCTGTTCTGAATAAAAGAAGATAATTCGCTGCCCGACAGAAAACTTCGCCCTGCCTCTCCCCCACCCCGGTTTTCGAACTTTACCAAGTTTAGGGGTCGTTGAGTCAGACGACGGTGTGTATATTTAGGGGTTCTTGCGCGCTCGGTCTTTATCATCCCGGTAAATTATTTATTAAACCCTAACCCTGGCTAACTAACTAACTACCTAAAAGAACATCCAGAGTTGCAGGCTCCCTGTCAGGATATACCATCGCACAATGCAGCTGCAAGCGACAGTCGCTCGGCGATGTTCTTCAGTGAAGCACCCCGTGGCGCCCTCTAAGACCAGCTGGAAATCTAAGGTAGACAACGCGGTCTGCCGTAATCGCGGCGGCATCCAGCGAGCCGGTCTGGGTAAGGGTCGCGGATAATAGCCGTTTTACCGCCCCCACCGAAAAAAGGCGGAGGAAGCCCGGCCAGGGGGCCGACCTGTTTATTCTGCCCGGTCTCCCCGACCCAGTCTGCGCAGCCAGCCAGCGAGAATCAGAGACTGAGAGGGAGGCGGTGAAATATCGGGTTTTACTTTTTTACCTCCTCCTCCTCGTTCCTAACAGGTGCGCGCCAGCCATTCTGATTACGTGAGTCGGGCTAGAAAGCTTCCCCGCCTCTTCTGAACTCGGCAGTGAGAGGGGGGGGGTGAAAAAACAACAACAAAACTAAGCAAACAGAGCGAAAGGAGATCGCATTTCTTCTGAAATCCCCTCCCCTTCCCCCGCGGTGACGACTGACCTCTCGCCTGCGCGACCCCGAGTGCCGAAATTCGTCCATACCCCGCAGGCCCGACACGACGACGGCGCCAACCTTCAGTGGGAGCCGAATGCGGAGGAAGGAAGAGATGTGGCTGCGGAAATTCTGCGTCCTAGCATTTTTTTTTTCTGCGTGAAATCCGACTTTGTCAATGTCAAAGAAAACCTTTGTGAGTAACATCATCATCATCATCATCATCATCATTATTATTATTATTATTATTATTATTATTATTATTATTATTATTATTATTATTATTATTATTATACAGATCTCGTTGTCGTCGTTTTTTATTGTCTGTCTGGCCCGGGGCTCTAGCAGAAACTTAAAGGGAAAATTTTCTTTTAGGAAAAACTCGTCGACGCCCCCCCCTTCCGTTCTCCACTTATTAACTCATCGGTTATGAACAAGGGGAGTTTTCATATCGATCTTTCCACACGCTGCGCAGTTTCTGCAGCGCCCCGCCCCGCCCTGGGCGCACAATACACGGCCTGGGAGGCGTATTTAAATCCATAGGCACACTTCAAAACATTTCCGTAGATCCTACAGTAGATCTCGCTGTTCGATACGCACGAATTCTGTCTACTTGTCGTATTTCCTGAGGAAAGCTGGTGGCACCAGGGTGGGAAGATTAATTGAGTTCCTGCGAGGCGCGGACGTCATTCTTAAGGGCAGGTAAAGTCCGGAAACAGCGTTCGGCGACAAACCAGCAGCTAAACGCCGGGAACGCACACACAAACCCTGTCATTTAATAGTTTAAAGTGCTGCTGTGGATTTTCCCGGTATTCCCGCTGTAAAACTACAAACGCTATCGGCTATTATAGTCTATGCAGCATCTAAAGAATTTTCGATACTCTATGGAAGCGCTTTTTCTTCGATTCCTCCCACCCAAGAATTTCAGTAAAATGCTTTTCTTCTTCTTTTTCTTATTTTTTTTTCCGCTGTATTACTTCACTTTAACGTTCGTTTTATCTGCTGCAATTAAATGAATTGCATAATACCGTGAAAAGGTGGAAAAGTTGTTGACGCCGTGATGCAGATACAGTAGAGACAAGATGAGAATGGAAAAGCTATTTGTGATATGTGATGTAAGAATGATTAGTTCGGGCATTTCCAACCATCTTGTCGGTGGAATTAATCACTTTAACCTTTGCAGCTAACATCGATTAAGATGGACGGATAATTAGAATTAGTTTTGAAAGATATATATATATATATATATAATTAGAGAGAGGAGAGAGCGAGAGAGAGAGAGAGAGATGACGTCAGTACAGAGAGATATGGGAGAGAGAGATGACGTCAGTACAGATAGAGATGGAGAGAGAGAGAGATGACGTCAGTACAGAGAGATATGGGGAGAGAGAGATGACGTCAGTACAGAGAGATATGGGGAGAGAGAGAGATGACGCCAGTACAGAGAGAGATGGAGAGAGAGAGATGACGTCAGTACAGAGAGATATGGGGAGAGAGATGACGTCAGTATAGAGAGATATGGAGAGAGAGAGATGGAGAGAGAGAGATGACGTCAGTACAGAAAGATATGGGGAGAGAGATGACGTCAGTACAGAGAGATATGGGGAGAGAGAGATGACGTCAGTACAGATAGAGATGGAGAGAGAGAGAGATGACGTCAGTACAGAGAGATATGGGGAGAAAGAGACGCGTCAGTACAGAGAGAGAGATGACGTCAGTACAGATAGAGATGGAGAGAGAGATGACGTCAGTAGAGAGAAAGATAGGGAGGGAGAGAGAGAGAGAGAGAGGAGGGGTGAAGTGAGGAAGCACTTCAGACTTTGAATAAAAGAATTATTGAGCAATGTTTTGATTTTAATAAATACACTATTAATCATATTTATCATTGATGGTAAAGATTCTACAGTAAATGCCCTATATATGTCTGTCTTTTTGGTCTTCACATTATTGCAGCCTTTTGGAAACAGGTCGACAAACTGGCTGACATAAATTCACTTTAAAACGTTGAAGCTCAGGGGCATTTATCGTCTTTGGATTTTTTCTTTCCAAAGACTGAGCGAGGGACTTTCAAAAACAAATCAAACAAAATTAAAATTGAAAGTTTATATATATATATATATAGTTCGAACGTGGGTTTTTTTTTCTCTCTTGTCTCTGTGCTACCTTAACGCTGCTGACTAAAAAAAAAAGAGGAAATTCTTAAGAAGGTCCAAGGAAAACGCACGAAAGAGATCTTTTAAATTGGATCAATTAGGCGATAACGCGCTCAAAATGAACTCGAAAGAACATGGAGATGGGTCGTTTCATGTTCTACTCTCTCCCCCCCCCACTACAGACGCCCCCAGACGTTCACCTGTAGCACGCACCTTTTCTACGGATAGCTGATATCCAATTTAAAAAAAAAAAAAAAATTGCCTTTATCATCATCTGGTAACGTCTAAGGGCGGAACATTAATTAATCAAAACAGGTCGTTAGGGAGTAGACGTTATCAGAACGATTTTACCTGGCTCTACAGCG
Organism: Nautilus pompilius; assembly: GCA_018389105.1. NCBI lineage: Eukaryota > Metazoa > Mollusca > Cephalopoda > Nautilida > Nautilidae > Nautilus > Nautilus pompilius. Next base: position 577,224 of record JACATO010002150.1, on the reverse strand, counting down.
ACGTCTTAATTAGCTAGATTTAACTTTTTAAAACGTGCCACAACAGAAAAGACGACATAGTAAAGTTCGCCGAGGGACCTCTGGGGTTCAGAAAGAAGATTCCCCTTCATATTTTTTCTTTCTTTAATTTAATTACTTTCGTAAAACTTTATTTAAAAATTAACCGTTGCTTTGGGGGCCGGGAGAAGTTGCTTTAGAAAGACTTTAAAAGGATTTCGGTGCGGTTGCATATCGAAATCAAAGATGAAGAATGGCTTTTGATGGATCCGGTCAGGTGTTGAGCAGCAGTGATAGATGCACGGAACTCTGCAGGTGAGAGCAACTTAGGAGGCTGGCATAAAGTGACAGCAAGAGAAGGATATATTGTCTTTAGGGTGCAGCCATCGAAACTTATGAAAATGTTATAAAAGTCTAAACGTATAAAGTCAAGCTCTTTCCGAGACATGGAGTCGGTAAGTCTTGTGGCACCAGCTCGCCCCGGGCTCGAGTTGCTGCCGGCTGGAAGGACCCTGACGATAAGCTCGGCGCCCAGGCTCTGTCGGTCGGGGCCATGTCTGAAGAAATTCCTGGGCATAGCATGACAGCAGTTTTCCGCTCTTAGACGATCTGCAAGATCCTCATAGCGCGAGGACGCAGCTCCGCAGCGCCACCTTCTTATTTTCCCCTTCGGCGCGCCCCGACGAAACCCTAAAGGCGGACGTCTTGGAAGACGCATTTAACGTAAGCGGTCGCGCAAAGTATATCACGCTGGGACCTAGTCCACGGTCAGTAGTTTACACGTCGCGCGCCGTACCAAACGGGGAGGGGACAGTATTCCAGAGGACCAGGACATTTCGGATGATCCCGAACCTAGCCGCACAAACTATAAGATTCGATGGCTTCTCTGGGGGACTTTAATCCGAGGATCACACTGCCAGTTTCTAACAGATTCTTTATAATATTAGCAGTTACCAGAACAATTACTTTGAAATCAATCAGGGAATATTTTAGACTGATTACGGTACAATACACATTATACAGTATAATCAACGGTGACGTTGAAAAGCACATCCACTTAGAAATGCTGGTACAGCATCAGTGCCCCTTTAATCGCAATTTGCCGCAGATATTAACCCAAACCTTACTTCACATTTCTACAGGACGCAGTCACCGATGATATAAAACAGTCTGGATCTACCATCAGCATCGAATCTTACTTTTAGATTTATTAGTGGTGTCTGAAGTGGGAATCGTTCTTTTTTGTTGCATCTTTACTGTAGCTATAGTGAGAACACTAGGCAATTATCGAACCGCGATCAATCGGCCCAAAGATGACGTTTTTTAAAAACGTTTCCCGCATCTTGTGGCATCTGACGCCACTTTGGGAAATTGATAATTGTTGAAAATGAATAAGTATAAGCTTTGCAATAAGTATGTGTGTTCTTGTGTTTACAGTCTGTGTCCAATTCTACAATGGATCTCGACCCAATCCACTAAGACTAACGGTAAACGAGACATTCCCAGTCGGTAAGTTTGATCTCTCATTATTAAATCTGCAAGTTCAAAATTTTAAAAGATATTCAACTTATATATAATTATCGTGGTGCTTGTGTGGGCAAAGTGTATTTAGATGTATGTGTGTCTCTCCTCTCGGATTAGCCCTCGATTGAATGCCCTCGAGGCCGACGATTACACTTGTAATCGCTCTCTCAACTAGGCAGCCGGCAACACAAGTTCCCAAGTAGCAGGGCCCGCCGAACTGGCGATATCAATCTGACGGAGCTCCCCCCTAACCCCAACGACAAGGTAGCAAGCGTGGTCAGGGACCAGAGCGCGCTTTGATCTTTTCCGGAGAAACCCAGAACTTTATATTTATCTAGTTTAACGAAATTATATTGTTTTTTTTTTTTTGCTTATTAATCTATTATAGTAGTACACTATTGGACTGCTAAGCCGAGTTCGTTCGATTCCCAGTCGGAGTCGGCTCGGCTCGGGTTGGCGTATTCTGGCATGGATTACTTCCCCTCTTGATCACCAGCCAGCCATGTGGTGGTGATGCTGCTAATACGAATTTCTCTGCCAAAGTCGGAAGTGCTGTGTCCCACGTAACGCAAAGACTTGCAGCTCCTCCTAGCGGACAACTTCCTCGCCAGGGTTGTCTCTCTTGTACGCGTTAAAAAAAAAAAAAAAAAACAGAAAGAAAGAAACAGCTATGATTACTTTAAAAATAAACTGTTTATAATTAGTCAGACATATTGAGGATGGTGGAGAGACGGTGTTTGTGTTTTACTACCGAGCTGGGGAGACAATCTAAGGGTGAGGAAATGTAGCAGTTGCCATCCAGAAATTTGTGGAATCAATACTTCTGCATTCTTAGCGTGTTGTCGTCGACAAGGTGCGTGCTGGATTATTAAACTAACTATTAGGGGAGGTATAAATATATATATATATATATATATATATATATATATGTTTATAATACTGAAAAATACATTAAATATTAAAAGAAATATGAGTTTGTTTAGAAACATTACGCCATTTATATGATTAGTTCCTTATACTAAGTAAATACAAGTAGGAAATTTGTTAGTTTAGCTGGTGAGATAGCTGTTAGCGACCATATAGTTTAACTAATTAACGGGCCTTAGGGCGGCTGGTTCTAAAATAATAAATCTGGCTATTCCCTTCTCCCCGGAGATAAGCACGCATACACGAACTTTCACACGCACCCACACGCAAGCACCACAAACCCTGGAGGGTGGGGAAGAGTACTCTGTAGTGGTGCACAGATGGAATGTTCCCTGCTCGAAAAGAGTGTGTTGGGGGGGGATGCTTTTTGCCCTCGGCCTGCTTCTCTGGCTGGAAAGGTTAGGCAGCTCAGGACTGATTTTCGGACCAGAAGTGCCGAGGCTTTTTTTTCCTAAGATGTCTTGGGCTGGAGAAGCGATCCTTCCCAATGAAGCTTTGGCTTCCACTAACATGGGACGCTACGCTGGTCGTGCTTCGGCGCCTCAATACCGGCCTTTCCTGTCTTCACACGGAGCCCAGCTCCATTAGAGATTCCGGCCTCTCCCACTCCCTTCTCTTCGACTGGTTGTCCACTGACCCATAAGAAAGAAAAAGCAATCTGACAGGTGGCCGCTGTAAAACACTAGCGCCACGCAGCGCGCCACCCGGCCGTCGCCGACTTATCGGTGCTGGGCTTATTATCTCCATCTGAAAAGTATTTTTAGGGTAGAAAAACGTTACCATGTCTTCTTAAGGTGAAGGGGCTGGCCTGCCCAGAGTCTGTGGATGAACGTTACGAGGACTGTAAGAAGGATTAAGAAAACCCAAACAACTCACCAGACTTTGGGAAGTTCTTTTCACCGCATAGAAAAGACCTCGCCCCCCCGGAAGCGCGCGGTCTGCACGTGGTTAAAGGTCAACCTTGTAATTAGTAAATCCCACGTACGCTGGGCGAAGTGACTGGTAAGGAACCACTTTCCTAGGACAGGGTACAAGAAAGTTAATTAGCCAGCCCCCACCCCCTTCGCCGACGTCTCGACCCTTAATCGGTTAATTTGGCGGTACTGTTCTGAGTGAGGTAGGTCTGGCGAACCGGATGCCCGCCAGTGCTGGTCCGAGGAGCGAGAGCCCTAACCACTCGACCGTATAAGGAAAACGGATTCGCCCGTACTCACGCGGTCTTTATTACCAAAACATCACGGCTGGGTGGTTTCCCCTCAATCTGTCATTTCTAATTATGTATTGTTGTGAAGTTATTGCAACCCCCCCCTCCGCCACTCAAATAAGTAGATTGATGCATTGGCCATTCCTTTTACTAGTCTCCATTTGATTCGATTCACAATTTATTGTTGTTGTTGTTGTTTTAAATGCCTCATCGCATCGGTTCCATTTCCAACAATCAGGGAACCGATTTACCTTTCCAGTTTGAGGTCAGGCCGACCACCCGGTGCTTCCACGACAGGTTCCGTCCGGTAGAGACCTTTCCGTCCCACCTGAACCCACGATTCTCTTAAAACTGACTCAGAAAGCTATCAGGGTACTTACTGGCCACTTCTTCGGATTCCAGACTTCAAATCCTGGAATCTTCATTTGTCAAACAACCCGATTCCGTTTCGAAAAAAAACAAAACTCTTGTTCTTTTGTATATATGTGTATGTGTATATGTGTATATGTGTATATGTGTATATGTATATATGTGTATATGTGTATATATATGTGTATATGTGTGTATAATGTGTATATGTGTGTATATATATATATATAAGTGTATATGTGTATATATGTGTGTATATGTGTATATGTGATTCCCTCCCTCTCTCAAATTTGCCTTTACACCGTTAACGTTTCTTTAACCCTTTACCTATATTGCGATATTCTTGAGTTTGTTTTTTTTTTATAGTTGAAGATAAACTAAGACATAGTTTGAAATTTTCTCTTTATTCGCTGTGTTTTTGTTGTTGTTGTTGTTTTGCTAATACCTTTGTATGCAGGGTGTTTCTGTTTTTGGGGGGGTATGCGCACGCGCGTGTATTTAGAACGGCACCGCTCGAGGAGCGTCGACAGCTGCGTGACGCGCTAACCACGTGACACGACCGGGGGGGGGCGTGCCCAGTAGCGTTGTCTTTACAAGTAGAAAATGGACACCATTTTCTTTAATGTGTAATTTGAATAGTTTAGATCGGTTATTAACATTTCACTCAACTCGATAATTGGTGTGCGATTTGTAATTATAACTA